>OZ010786.1:213832460-213923503 GCA_963932465.1 Maratus speciosus | reverse complement strand
AAAAAATTGGAAATTTAAAAATGGGTGAAAATGCGCGAAAAGCGTTCTAAAAACGTTCTAAATTGCGATTTATACTCAATCTCAGGAAATACCAAAGCTATTTCAAAAGTAATGGTTGCAAATCAATGGTGATAGTCCCTGCTATAACATAGGTTATATTTTATGTTGCTGTCACTACCATCTGAGGGTTGCAAAAGCAAAACATGTTCTAATTTGCGTTTTTTGCACAACTGCGGGCTCTAACACTTTGAAGTATAGCATGGTATTTATTTACAAGATTCAATTGCTTTCTAAGAACAGTCTAAAGAAAATTCCAAATTTAAAAAGATGAAGTAAGCAAAAAGCATTATAAATTACAATTTTTATGCAATCTTATCAAATACTAAACCGATTAAAAAAATAATGATGACAAATTGTTGGTGTTAGAACCTGCTCAAACATAAGCTTATTTTATATCTGTGCCACTACCACCAGAGGCTGGCAGGAGCTAAAAACTTTCTAAATTGCGATTTCTGTGATACTGAAAAAGCTAGAAACTTTAAATATGGCATGGTAGTTACTTATAAAATATAAATGCCCTCGAAGGACTGTCGAAAATAAATTCGAATTAAAAAGGGGTGAAGCGAAGGGGAGGTGTGAAAAGCATTCTAAAAAAGTGCTAAATTACGATATCTATGCAATTTCAGGGAATATAAACCGATTATAAAAGTAATAGTTGCGAATCAATGGTAACAGTCTCTGATCCTACACAGGCCGATGATTCTACCACCTGGGGTTTACAGGAACAACAAACGTTCTATAAAAGGCCTTTAAAAGCTTTCTAAATTATGTTTCTGTGGAATATTAAAAATAACAAACCGATTTCAAAATTAATGTTAGCACATTAATGGTGATAGTTCCTAATTCAACATAGCCCTTTCTGTTGAGAGAGATGGTAGGACTTGGAATTTGACATGATAGTTAATTTTAAGATGTAAGAAGACGGTTTCTAAAAAATTCAAAACTTCAAATGAATACTGAAATGAGCGTATTAAATGAGCATAAATGTTTCAAAATATTTTCTAAATTATCATTTATTTAGTTTTATTAATTTAAGTCTCATTTCTGCCTAATGCAGTGTAATAATGATGTTTAATCAAGCTGTGTTTTAAATAGTAATTTTTGAATTATTCTTAAAAGTAATAAGTAAAAATTTAGTTAGTACCTTTTAATAAAAATTAGACATATAAATATCATTTGGCATATTTCAAATATTACGCGAGCAAAGCCGCGGGGTTTGCTAGTATATTATACAGGGGTGACGGCAATATTACTTTGCACAAAGTTGGCGCCGGAGCGGTACTTGGGATCAATAAAAGCACAACACATTGCGTTGCCCTAGGATAAACTAGAAGGTTTTGGCGCCGGAGCGGTCTTTAGGATCAATAAAATCACGCCAAATTGAATTGGCCTAGGATAAACTAGATCGGCCTAGGATAAACTAGTTCGGACCAATGAATAGCAGGCTAAACTAGTTTATCCTATGTACGTTAGGCCAAACTAGTCTGGCCTAGGAAAAACTAGTTTATCCTATGGGCGTTAGGATAAACTAGTTTGGCCTAGGAAAAACTAGTTTATCCTATGGGCGTTAGGATAAACTAGTTTGGCCTAGGAAAAACTAATTTATCCTATGCGCGTTGGGATAAACTAGTTTGGCCTAGGCCAATCTAGTTTGGCCTAGAATCGGATTTGGCCGGTAACATATATAAAGAAAAGAAATTCGTGATACGCTTATAAGGTAGCTGGTATAAGTAATTTTAAAAATAATTCTAATTTTAATGAATGGATGGCGCTTCACAGTTCCAAACTGTAAGAATGCTTATATTAACGTGTTGAACTGAATAAAATATATCTTATTCAATTCCTACTATTAGCTCACACTCTCCCTATATTTATTTATTTATATATTTATATATTTATCTTGTTCAAATTTTCAATCGTTATTAAAATACTCATTATTCATCCTATCAAGTTGAAATAATTTTTTTTTGAACTTGTACTGGATGACAATTGATGTTAATACTGTTTTTTCAAATATTAATTAATTAATTAATTTTTAATTAATTAATTTTAGTTTTGCATGAGAAACAAAATGGCGGCCATTGGCTATTGAAGGTCAATGAAAGTATTTTCATTAAGGGGTTACCATAGGGGGGACCCTGTTCTGTCGCCAAATACCGCCAAAGTTGTCGCCAACTTGGCGATATATCGCCAAATTTGGCGGCTAAAATGAGTCGCTAAAAGGGACGCCAACATGGCGATATCTCTAATATTTCGCCAAATTCCCATAGAGTTCCATTGTAAACCTACTTGCTTATAGAAAATCAACAAATTGAGATATTTTAATGCAACAAAAACTAATATTAGCTTAAGGGATTATGTTAAATTTTTCTTTGATGGCCTAAGTAGGAATTGACTTTAAAAACAAAATTTTTATATTACTTGTTTTTTATCCTTCATTCTGTTTAGTTGTTGAAAAACAAATAATAATAATAGGGTTTACATTTTTAAGTCAGTTTGAGCATTTTTTCAGTGAGACTGTGCAGAGCCATCTATAGACTAAAATTAGAGTTATTTTTTTTAATTACATACAAATTTATGAGCTTCCTTAGACACATATCACTTGTCTCAAGTTTAGTATGGTTAATGAATTATTTATTGTTTAAATTCAGGTGCCTCTTTTCTGAACTCTGTGTATCTGTATTATAACGCAAAAACATGTCCGTGAGCAACGTGATGTCATAATGACGGTGGCAACGACTCAACCAATATATTTTTCTTTTACTGCAATTTTCTTAACTTCTAAACATCGCACATCTTTAATTTTTACACCGTCAAATTTAAATTACTTTTAAATGCAGATTGTTTAAAGCTATATCTCAATTTACTAATTTTTTTTATTTAAAAAAAATCATGCGTTACTTTAAAAAAAAAAATCTGCATGGAACCCAATTACGGAAAATTAACCCGTATGCACTTACAACCAAGGTTCTCCCTACTGATCGCTGTTGCAATTGTGTTTCATTTGGTGAGCAAACAAAGATTGAAATCGGCAAATTGCGATAGTTTTTTTTTCTTTCGGCGACACTCTCAATGATGTTATTGTGCTATTAAAAGTTTTCTGTGTATTATTTTTTCTTTTGATATTTTTCAGAACTCGTTCAGATTCTTTTTTAATTTAATTTATTTATTTAACCCAACAACATGATATCCCGAATCCAGAGTTAACTCTGGTTTTATTTCATAAAACTATAAATAGGGCTAGAGTTTTTTTTTCTCGTTTTTCAAAGATTCTATAATACGTTTGTTTTATTACTTTCTACAGCCGACAGTTCCACTTAGATGTATAACTATTCTAAAAATAATTACAAGAAGTTGGAAGACATATTAGAAAGGAAAAAATGAGGTACGTTAGTGAGTTAAAAGAGCGATTTTAGAATCATTGTTTCACGCCGAATCTAAGTTAACATCTATATATATATTTCTCTTACGTAGCGCTAAAAAAGGGCTATATTTGTAGCTTACTATTTGGCAACAGCGAAATCGACGTTTCTCAGTGGTAGTTACGGTCACATGTCCCAACCCACTCAGCAAATCAAATTCAAGACAGGTTCTCTCTTTTAACGCAAACCGTTTGAGCATAATACCCTGTTCACACTACTAGACTCTAGGGAGAGTCCTAACTATCGTGCAGGCTACTCTCGTCCCCAGAGCTTTATCAGTTCCCGTAAGAAAAACAAAACCACGTGACCAATGACGCAACACGAACGTCATACGCAGATGCAGTTTTGCAAAATGGGAAAGATAGAAGAGAGATATTTGTGAACAAATTATTTAGAGCCTTTAAATATATAACAAATCCTTTGTTTTTATTTGGGTTAAAACATACACAAGTAATCCAGAATCCACAGTTTTATAAACTATGGACATTGCAGCAGGTTTCATACATCTTTTCGTAAATTATACACAGCATTTTCTACAATATATGCAACATCCACATACATATGAAATATCAGTAAGAGAATCTTAAAACAAGGTTTCCATTAATTTATGTATTGTTGCCATTGCTTTTGTCAGAGATAAGAATTTCTATTTTGTGAATAAATTATTTAGAGCCTTTAAATATATAACAAATCCTTTGTTTTTATTAGGGTTAAAACATACACAAGTAATCCAGAATCCACATCCACAGTTTTATAAACTATGAACATTGCAGCAGGTTTCGAACATCTTTTTTGTAAATTATACATAGCATTTTCTACAGTCTATGCAACATATACATAAATATGAAATATCAGTAAGAAAACATTAAAACAATGTTTCCATTAATTTATGTGTTGTTGTCATTGCTTTTGTCAGAGATAAGAATTTCTATTTAACCCGTTACATTTATGTATAGCCATTTCATTACATATTCCTTATGATTCATTTATTTTTAACTCATTTAACAAAAACTGTTTATAAAACTTTCTTCCGAAAATTGTGTATTATTAAAAAGTGTCAACAATCAGAATTTGTATTGAAATTTCTTTCTATACTATTAGAAATCATTAAAAAGAGCATGGAGCAATGATAGAACTGTAAACAGATTCTAGAGATATGATGCATAAAAAAAAAAAAAGTTTTCAGAACAAGCTGTCTGGTATTATTATAGTAAAATAGTGCATTTTTGTATAATTTCATACTGCTTCTTCAGTGTTATTGTCACAGCAATTCAAAAGGTGTTGGTGTTGTTTTATGACAGCCAATTATCAACATGAGGGATATAGGCCCAAAGGTGGGGAGTGCTCTCCATGGTGGTCTTTCGAAAGGAACCTAACCCGTATTTATACAAAGAATTCAAGGTTCGAAGTAAACCAAGGAAAACTCTGAATTATTGGGTTTGAACCCAGCACCTCCCGTCTACCAGCTTCGAGAGCAAGAACCTCTCGGCTACTGGTGGGGCAGCAATTTCAAAAGGCAAAATATAAAATTAAGAATTGTTAATAACTTTATAAAGAAAATGTTCCAATCATATTTTTTTTATAAAAAATAAATATAGTATAAGATCTTTATAACGCAATTCTCCATATAACGCACAGCTTCTGAAATGTAAACAATGAATTTTACACTTAAGAAGAGCCTGCAATTTATATTGTAGAAATGTTGCTAGCTTCTAGAGGACTAAATTTCAAATGTTATTTCCTCTTTATCTATATAATTTAAATTTTTTTTTGGAAATAAGTAATGTAATGTTTTGTTCGTGTGTATTTTGATCATGTTTGTAAGGTAATTTCACAATATATGAAATGATCTGTATTATGCAAAAATTTATAATCTGCATAAACTTTTCGTCCTGAAGAATGCAATATAAAGATCTTCTACTATACATTGATATGTTCCAGACCTATTTGGCCATGTTTACAAGGTAAGTTTCAATGATCTATGAAATGATCTATGCAATGCAAAATTCTATATGCTGCAAAAACTTGCGTTTTTAGGTTTGCGTTATAAAGATCCTCTACTTACTTTATTTACTTTGTATTTTTTGCCTTTCAAAGAGAAACTGTAAAAAAACATTATTTAATCATTTTTGTCTCAGTAAGCAATAGTGTAATGTAAGTGTTCATTAATAAAATAAACACTTAGTATTTCTCTATATCCTAATATCTCAAGAAGCTCAACTGTATAAAAATAATATTACTTTGTTATGGACACTATTTCTACAATTTAAACCCTTATGCTGCATAAGTAATAATTATTAGATGACAAGAAATCATTTATAGTAATAAATATTTGAATAGAAGAAAGGAAAAAAATAAACTCGTTGACTTTTTATTTCAAATTTTTAATACATAATAGTGGCAAATCACTGTCATTAATTTTGGAAAAGGCTAAGTTGCATTTGTGTGTACATACACTAGAATGTTAAAATAGAAGTTTTTGAATATTAGTTCATGTCGTTATTTGATATGACAAGGATATAAACATTTAGAAAAGTTAAATGTGCACAGAAACGATTAAATACAAAAAAATATAGATAGACTATACAAACTGATTTTCCCTCCCAAGCGTTCTTTGATTATAACATGCAAAGTTTTCATTCAAATTTTTTAACGGACAATATTTATTATCAAATTGATGCAGTTATAAATAAAACTAATAATCTGAAGCTGTCCAATGTTTCATTTTAAATGACTTTTTGCTTCTAAAAAGTAGTTTGGTTTCTGAATAATCATATATTTACAAATTATACTTCATAACGTAGAATGCTGTTAAAAATTTTGAAGACTTATTTTCTTGTAGTAAAGACATTATTATTATACAGTAGACTCCCTCAAATGCACAACCCTAAAATGCACACATCATCACAAATGTAAACAATGAAACTTTCAGTTCAAATGTAGGGGAAAAATTTAGTTTTTATCATTCTATATACATTTTCATATGTAATTCTTGTTCATATGATTGAACTCATGCTTTTTCTTTAAGGAGTATAGATTTATTTCTGAAAAAAAATCAAGGTTTTGCTGGATACTGGTGATCACAATTTCTTGTTTGGTTATTAAGTTTGGCTAAATCTGAAATAAAACTTCCCTATTTTATGATTTTGATGTGAATTAGTAGTGTATCTTTATAAGGCAAGTTTCAATGAATAATTAAAAAAAAAATGCAAATCTTTATTATGCATTATTATTTACTTGACCTTTACTTTTAATAATTTAGCCATTTTTAAAATTATCTTAATTTTTATTATTTTACTTTATTACTTCATTTTTTCTACTTAATTATTTTACTAGCATTCATTATAATTTTGATTACAGTATTGCATTCAAATTACTGTTTAAAAAATGTAAAAGCGATGACCAGAAATCCACAAAATTCTAAAATCTGCACAACCTCTGGTCCCAAACCCTGCGGATTTGAGGGAGTCTACTGTATTATCAGAATTTGCATTACAATATTTATTATATTTATCTTAATGGTGACTAGTTTACAAATTTTTACTTAAAGATTATAAGTACACTTTTATCAAACTTAATAAACCTTAATCATTTTAATAAAAACCAAACACTTGCAAATATTAATTATCACATAATGTAGTTTGTACAAATGTTAGCACTGTTTACCAATCTGTGTCTTGCTGGAGTACTCAACCTGCACCAGCAAATTCAATTTGAAGAGAGAGTTTATTCTATCCTTAGGTTTTTACCACTTTTTCCCAGGTTTTTACTGGTAAAAATGTTGTTTTTATGATGTCCTGGTAAAAACCAGTTTTTACCGGTAAAAAGACAACCCTGACTGTATTACAAAAAATAAGATATCAACTAATGTTTGAGAAAAAGCAATTAGTTACAATATAATTTCCTATTTTTCTTTTATAATCATCTCTATTTCCTTGCACAGGTACTTGTAAAGTCAACTAGCATTGCTGATAAGTAATACTTCATACCAATTTTACATCATTAAACATACATTGTTGAAAATATGTTCCCTCTGTTTGCTTTTCTGAAAATGTTTCATAATTTTAGAAAAGTAATCTAAATGTTAATGGAGAAAATATATGCTTTATGTGCCATTAAACATATTTCTTAAATGTGTTTATTACATTATACTGGAAAATATTAGATATGTTTGTATGAGATTTTTTTTCATCTATCATCCAGCAGTTCAGAAATAAAACCACCAAAAGTTCAATAAACAAAAATTCTTGTATCTTAGCAATTGAAAAATAAATATTAAATTAAAATTCTGAAATCTTTCCTATTTATCCACAAATTTTATAAACTGATGTATTAAATCAAGAACTATATGTAGAGGAAAAAAGATGTTTCCTGTATTGTATTATCTTCTCTAGGGGATTTTTAGCTGACAATATCTATTGCAATTTTTCTATTAGGAAAAACAAACTAAATCTTCTATATGTTCTTAAGCATATGAGCAGCTTTTAAATACAAAATGGTCATGTATAACGATTTAAGTACAGTATGGAACATCAAATCTGAAATCCGCAATTTTTCTATTAGGAAAAACAAACTAAATCTTCTATATGTTCTTAAGCATATGAGCAGCTTTTAAATACAAAATGGTCATGCATAACGATTTAAGTACAGTATGGAACATCAAATCTGAAATCCGAACTCTCTCTTACAAAAAAAAAAAAAGGAATTTTTCTCAAAAAAGAAAAGTTTAAAAAGGGACGTCAGATAAAAATATTTCCTGTTGGTGGCAAAAGATGGTGCTACCTGTTTAAAAAGTGTGGCAAATGGAAAACAATCACTATAAAAAATATGGAGCGCTATGTGGAGAGGGGTTTGCGTTCCTTGCTCCGGATAGCTGTAAAACGCTAACTGACGTTTTTTTTAAAATTTTAAATAACTATAATAGTAGCTATAATTTTATGTTCTGTTGTAGTAAAGATTTTTTCTAACATTAGGTAAGCGCACTTTCTATACGTCTTTCGCTTCGCTAATTTAATTCATTTGTTTGTTTTTAAACCCAGTTTTAAATACTTTTTTTTCAATCTGTTTTTTTCTAAAACATTTTTATTATTTTGACTTCTTTTAAAAGCATAAATTATAAGTCTTATGCTAAATACAACAGATATCGAAATATCATCATATTACTTTCATTTGTTGGCTTTTCTTTTGAGTGAAGACCTAAAATCTGGTAAATTCTGAAATCTGGAAAGCAGTGGTCCAGAGCACTTCGGATTTGGGGATTCCATACTGTATTTTTTATACTGAATATTTTATGTATTGTAGTACATTAGACTCCCTCAAATCCGCAACTCTAAAATCCACAAATGCTTGAAATCCACAGATCATTGGAGATGTAAACAATGAAACTCACAGTTCAGATTTAAGGACAAAAATACAGGCTTTTATATATATATATATCGTTCCGTTTTGTATTTTAATATGTTCTCATTAATGTGACTGAACTCATGCCTTTTTCATGAAGGAAGTATATATATTTATTTATTAAAAAATTCAAGATATTGCTGATATCACTGTCACTTGTGATCACAATCTTTTTGCTAAATATATTTATGTATTCCTCAAGCCTTCTTGGTTATTAAGTGTAGTTAAATCTGGAATGAAGCTTCCTTATTTTAGGATTTTGATGTGAATTAGTAGGGTACCTTTATGAGGCAAGTTTCATTGAATAATTCAAGAAAAATGTATCTCATATTTATTATGCATATTTAATTACACATTATTATTTACATGACCTTTACTTATAATAATTTAATCATTTTTTAAATTATATAACTTCTTGTTTTAGTTTATTAATTTACTTAATTATTTCAATATTTACTGTATTGCAAGCATTCATTTATAATTTTGATTGCATTATTACATTCAAATGACTGTTTTAAAAATGTAAACAAATCAATGGCCAGAAATCCGCAAAATTCGTACAACATCTGGTCCCAAGCTGTGCAGATTTACGGAGTCTAATGTATAAAATATATGCATTAAAATATTACAGAAATAGTCCTTGAAAAAAAAAAAAAAAAAAATTAAATAATATTTTTTTTTGACGTTGAACTATTAAAATTATGCAATCTTTGATATTGTATATACAATGTGCTCTAATATAAAAAAAAAGATATTAAGGAAACGTTTCTGTAATTTTGAACACAAAGTTACATAAAAACCAGCACCTCGCCAAAAAATCATCACCTTTAATGACATGGGGGGGAGAATTAAAAAAAAAAAAATCTGTATCCAACGTTCATATAAAAACTAATGTACACATAAAATAAATAGAAAAAATCACATAACTGATAATTTTTTTGATTTTCAAAAGGAGGAGGGAGGGGAGAAATAGTACTTAATGATTTTACTATAAAGATGGGTACTTCCTGGTTACAGGGGCCCCTGCAATTGCAGTTATGAAATGGTTGCAATTATGAAAGCAAAGGTCGTTGTCAGACATGTATGCAACATATGTAATACTATATACATAAACACTGATATGAGTATATACATATGTGTGTGTGAATAAAAATATAAAATACTACATGGTGATTTATTACTTCAAATGTATATTCCTAAAAAATTTAAACTTTGTGAACTGAGGAGGGAAAAAAAGAGAAGATTTTTTTTTTTTTTTTGGGGGGGGGGGGGGGTCGGGCATTATTAGATAACTGATTATTTACCTTACTAAAGATTTACAAATAGGACAAAAAAAAAAAAAAAAAAAAAAAAAATATGACAAAGTTTTAAAGGCTTTAAATTTGTATTCTTGGTAAGAAGGTGAAACAATTTCGAGTGAGGATGGAAGAAAATTATATGTTTGATTATATATTGTTGCAATAAAGTAACAGATGGAGCAGAATTTTTTTTAAAAATTGCTTTAACAATTTTAAACTTGAGGTGAACTGAGGCCGAGGGGGGAGGGGGGGCAGCAGAAGCAGAATGGAGAGATTTTTTTTTTTTTCTTGGAGGGAGCTGGAGTTTATTAGATAACTTATTTATTTACCATGCTAAAGATTTACAAATTATAGTACAGTAGACTCCCTCAAATCCGCACAGCTTGGGACCAGAGGTTGTGCGGATTTTAGAATTTTGCGGATTTCTGGTCATTGATTTGTTTACATTTTTGAAACATTCAATTTGATTGGTAGTTAAGCTAGGGAAATTATAATGAATGCTTAAAATAAAGAGAAACATTAAAATAATTTAAATATTAAAATAATTTATTAGTTTAAAAGTAAGTCATTATTAAAATAGTTATGTAAAATAAAAATTTAGAAAAATATTAAATTATTAGGAATGAAATCGATTCAATTCGATTACAAAAGTCCTATGCTGCCATCTAGTGATAGCAAGGAGAACAGTGTTAATGCTATTATCAGTATATATAGCTTATTGTGCTCACTGTAACTTTTTTCATTGTTATTTAGAGTATTAAATGCTTTTCTTATACTGCTTTGTATGTTTAGAAATAAATTTGTCTATAATTTAAAAAAAAAAAAAAATCCGCGAACAATAATTTTAAAATAGCGTTCCAGTTAATGGATTTTTCCATTTCGAACCCTGGAATTTTTTATATAGATATGCTAATTTATATCAAAATCAAAAGTAATGTAAATTTATTTAGTAATAAATCAGCTGTAATAGCCAAAAGAGAATGATTAACAAAAAATTTAGTAAAAAAATCATTGCGGTAGTCGCTGATTTCTGAGCCATCTTGAATTTTTTTCCTGCAATTTAACTGTAAATTTCATGGTTTACATCCGAAAAAATACGCGGATTTTAGGCGTTCGCGGATTTAAGGGAGTCTATTGTATTTTAAACTAATTAATAAATAATCACATCCTCAAGGTTGAGATGGCCATGTAGATACTTATAGGCCGGGAGACGACTGCCCAAACCATCACCTCATCGAGTTGACGGCTGAAATTCCAGGATTAGTTAAAATTCGATTCACATATTAAAATGCAACTGGTCGGCCAAGTCATATCTTGGTGGAAGACACCTGCAAACCCGATTTTAGTAGTTATCTTATTACTATTGTGTTTTCCTGCTCCCAGTTCACCATGTCTTCATACCTTTAGGTGCAAGAAAACACCATGATAAACCTACCGATCAACGACTAAAATCAGGTCTGCAAGTGGTTTCTATCAAGATATGACTTGGCAGACCAGTTGCATTTCAATATGCTAATCAAGTTCTGTCTAATCCTAGAGTTTCAGACACCAATTCGATGAGGTGATGGTCTGTGCAGCTGCCTCCTGGTCTATTAAGGCTGTTCTCAACTGCTCTGCACAACAAGTGCAAAACGTTTTGACACATTTACAAATTCATTTTTTTAACGGAAAGATATAAAATTGGAAGGCCTTGCTGGAAGCGATTTGGAATCGAACTATGTTTTCCATTTTTTGATAAATATATTACCTATTGAGTTATAAGACATTTTGATCACGTGACAAACCCGTTTTTCTCCCTTTGCTGACTGGTTTTTGCTGCTTTCTTCAGGAACTTCAGTTCAAAACACCCACTTTGACACTATTTTCTGAAAGATCATTGCGTTTGCAAAAAAACTGAAAAAACAGTTCGATGACATAGTTTCTGATCAACAACACCTGCTAGTTTCATGCATTTCCGAACAAAAATAAATTTAAATTTATGTCATAAAGTTGCCCTTTTGGATTTTAGAACAGTTTTAATTAATCTTTAATTTTACGCATAACAAACGAACACCAGTTACATACACACACTACACATTTTTGACACTGTTCTGTTTTTATCAGAAAAGTATAATTTGCTTACATGACAGGCTTTTCAAATACTTGTGATGCCATCTAGTGAGTAATATTCAAACTGAAAAATATTACACAAACAGTACATGCTTGCTAAGAAGGGCAAAGGAGAAAAGCTCTAATTTTGAGAGTGGAAAGAGTCGATTATTTATCGTTACAATAAAGTAATAAAAACAGCAGAAACAGTTTTTAAAAAATTATGTAGTTTTAAAAAATTGAAACTTTGCGTATTTTGGTGTTGAGGAAAGAGGGAAGCAAAATTTTGGAAGGGAGGAAATTTAAATGAATTTTTTTACGATTTTTAAAAAAAATCAGAAATTCACCGAAATGCAGAAGAGTTTCACTGCTGATTAAGAAACAATAGGAGAGTAAAATGGTACTTGTGTATTATCCAGGCCAGATAGATAGATCGCCAAAAATGGTTGACAATCGTCAATTTGATTTATCATAAAGGTGATACAAAACACTAATTTTGGTACTACTTAGCTATGCTGTTGACCAATTTCGCCAAATTATACAAACTGATATAATTTTTATTTTAAATAACGAAAGAACAAATAAATTAGTATAACATTAATAAAAATGCAAATAAAACGTCGAAATAAAAATCACTTGATGACATAAACACATGTAACTTGCTTAAAATCAAGTGAATTTGACATTTACGATCAACCATTATTGTCATTTAATCTTATAGTTTGGCGATAGATTTTTGGTCGACAGGATAACTAGGTAGTACCCTAATTTCATATACATTTATTAAATACATAGCATCAAATTGACAGCTTTTAGCAATAAATGATATTAACATTGGCAGTTTTATTTCCAGTGGTTTGTTATACCCACCAGAATGAACATAATATAAATATACTGTAACAATGAATATGTCTATGCTATAGCATTTATATAATTATACATATATAAATACTTCTGCCACTGCCTTTAATATGGCTATTAACTTTGCAGTTAAAATAAACAAAGCAAAAAAAAATAAAAATAAGGCTTACTATAATTAATATTTTTAATGACATTGTTGGCACAGTGAAGTACCAACAAAATTAAGGACTTTTAGCAGATTTTTCAAACAAATAAGGACTTTCAAGGACCAAAAATTATTTTTAAAAATTTTAAGGGTTTTCAAGGACCATGTGAACCCTGAAAACTTCATAACTACTTAATTACTATTTGAAATACACATATGCATTAACCCTGCCAGGGGCAAAGTACTTCTATTTGTAAAATGATTGAACGACATCAGAATTCACAAACAAATTTATTTGAAAATAAATAAAAGCCTTTCTTCACATGCTTAATAAAAGGAAAAATTTTATTCCAAAATTCTAATGCCAATATGGCACTTAGGAATTAAAATTACGTGTTCCGAAACTGAACCATAAGAACCTTTGAAAGGATTAAAATGATAAAAAAACGAACAGAAATTAACGTCAATTTTTAATAAATTTACTTTAAAAGTATCTCGGGGGGGGGGGGGGGTAACATTAACATTTGAATTGCGAGGCAAGAATTTTAACTACAATCAGACCACTGTCTAACAAATCAGTTAGCTTAAGATATGCATAAAATAATACACTTATGGATAAAGGCAATCATTTCTTCAATATACAAGTCCTTAGTTGATTCAAAAATTGCCAATAAATTCAATCACAAAATTATTAAATAAATTCAGTTTGATATTTAGTTTTCAGAACATTCTTTCACAATAACAAGTTTATACAAAGTATAGATACCGATAATAAACCTGAAAATTTTGCTGCACTTACTATTCAAAGTAGACGAAATAATTTTACATCGAAGCCAGGGCAAACGAAGGAATTTTGCATTAATCCTAATTCAGCTAGCAGACATAATTAAGATAACTGAAAGATATATAACACTTCAATTATCATAATTAGACCAACTAGCTAAGAGTTCAAACAAATTTCACAGAAATAAACAACCTACAGTTTCGTTTTTAACTTTCGCACATCAACAGCTGATTAGCGCAAAGGACACTGGGAAAATACTACAACAGCCGAGGTCGATAAACGCTGGTAACGAGAGTGCCTTGCACGGTAGTTAGGACTCTCCCTAGGGTCTAGTGTTCACACTGCGTTATCGGAACTCTCTTAAACCTCCGAACTCTCTGAGGGAGTTCCACAAACTCTCTGAGAGAGTTTCAACTTTCTTCGGGCTAGAGACAGTCACGACCATTCACTCTCGCTGGATGTAAAGCTTCGCATTAACTGATAGGGTGTTGCGGCAAAGCCTTCTCAAGACTATCAAGCCAGACACGATTTCATTCCCCCACATATGTGACGTAACGACCCGGGGCTGGCGCCAATACCGAGATTTTGAAACTTGCATCTGGTTGTTTAGAATTAAAATGTAATGTATGCACGTGTTGTTTACTTAACTAATAGAACATATTCTTTTGAAGGTAAGTTTTATTTTCAAATTAACTACTTATATTTTATTAGTACTAGCTCTATTTTTTGTGTTCAGAATATCTTTTATTTTTAACTTCTTTAAAATAAATTAACTATTAAATCCCAGTATCGTATTGTCAACAATCCCGTGTACGTGTTTCAAAACAAAACGATATTATTGTACTTCTGTTTCATTTCAAAAACAGCAGTAATTTAAAGTGGCAAAAATGACTAAATCGTATCGAGAATTATATCATTACCTGTCTATCGTAATTTGCTAAAAATTGGTGCTTGAATGGTGTGAATCGGTGAATTATCACAAAAGGTATTAATTAATAAAGTTTTCATTGTTTAATTATATTCTTTATAAATATGTAAAAATAGCTTCATTTTAATATGTGCCAGAGCTAGACAGCTCTGTTCGGGCCAACACATTTCTCCTTATAATTTGGAAGCTATTCGGCCAATTCAGTTTGAAATTTTAATGTCCTATGCGACATATTTTTCTACCTCAACTATTATATTTTCAAGTGGAAATTTTAATTAGTTCTTTTAATTTAAACAAATTAATTAAAAAAAACTTTAAAATTATTATTACTCAGAAATTTACCACTGAAAACTGATGAAACTTTGTATACAGTAAGTACAGCATAAATATTATTAGTTTAAACTTTACCTTTCTTGCTATTTAATAATTTCGATTAAAACTTCTGACTTTATTTACTCGGAAATACTGGCACCAGATAGCTGAAATTTATGTCAGACTGAGTTTCTTGGATACTAATCATGCTAAAACATTTTCAGCCAAAAGTCTTAATTACAAGCTTAATTATTATGTAATTTATAACTTGTCACACCTTCCTATCTTTTTAATTTGTTTTGTTTTCTCTCATTAGAGTGACTTTTATTAGAAAACACTGGTCGTGAGAATAGTATAACTCTGATTATTCTGTAGGCAGAATTGATTGGGCTTTAATTTGATACCAAAATTTATGTGTTTTTATAGATATTTTCATACTTAAAATTTTAAATGTACTAGAAACTTTCATCATAATTTCTATGGATGCATAACATTGTTATCTTGTTTATTTCTTTTAAAGCCCGATCAATATACATACTAATTTATTGGTGTTTTTTAATCTTAAACTCTTAATAAAAATTCATTTTATAATATTTGTTACACAGTGCATGCTTATACATGACAATTACGGATATGGGAATGATATGTCTGAATCTCTTTATTTTTACAATGACTGTAAACAATTTATTCCCCCCCCCCCCCCTTCCGAATTCGCAAAAATTTTGTGTGTTTTTATATAACTTTTAACGTTTAATTAAAAATAACAATAAATAAAATTATTGTTACATAATTATAAATTTACTTTTCTGTGTAGTCAGGACCCGACTTTGTTTATCTAGGTCCTCGGAGCAAGCACCATTTTATCTATCGGTAGAAATTATTCGCGAATAATGCATAAGTGGTTAGTGCTAAACTTCATACGTATTGTATGCATGCATAAATTTCGTACCAGGTACTATTTACATTTGTATACAGGGTATCACAAAAAGATGGTCACAACTTTATGAAAAAATATTAGTAGAATATTAGTAGAAAAAATCATGGATTTGTTGCAAAGGAGTATTTGTTTGCAAACTTTTATTTGTTTTTCTATTTATGTTATAAGGTGTCTAAAAAAAATACCCCCAATTGGTCCATAATAAATGATTTCAACTTGACTCGTTATGAGGAAAACGTGTATGAAGAATTTCTTTTGAAAACAATGTAATACTAAGCTGTTATAATAAAATTTAAATCATTAGTTTTCTAATGATATATAGTACAAAGTCCAAAATCTTAATTCTTGAATATCTGAACAAAATAAATATATGTTAGGAATATTTCAATTCCAATGGATGAAAGTGTTTTCTTTCTTTCTTTTGTTCTCACCAGGTTTCAGTACACTTTTTAAAAACTGTATTGCTTGTACCTTGCATAATATCTTAAAATAATACAAAAATTAAGAAAATAATAATTTTCTGTCTCATGACCTTGTTTTGTTTTATTATGAGAGCTTTGTGCTTTTTCAATGTAATCGATTTAATGTGAAAATTACCCACTTCTGCTAAGTAAAGTTTACAGTAAGAAAAATTTATCTGTGTCGTTACCTAATTTCATGCACTCTGTAGTTTTACTATTTATTTATATTAAATTTATTATATTCCTTTGCATGTTGCAAATCACTAAATATTTAATAGGATATTTATTGTATAATTTCAAGCCACAATGAATAATAAAAATAGCATACAACTTGAATTTGTTTTCATTTAACAATCATTTTTCATCCACTTTAATTTAATTTTAAATGTGGGTTTTGATCGACAGAATAATGGTATTTATTTATTTTTGAAAATGAAATAATTGAAAGCAAAGTAATTCTCTCTATGTGTTTAAAACTACATATATATGTTTTTATATATATATATTATATACATATTTGTAGATTTTGCTTATATATATTTATTAATGTCTTGTTTTAGAATATATAGAAAATAGCTAATTGATATTTTTGTAAATTTCAAAATAGAATAAATAATGAAAACTATTCACTAAATTAAATTTAATACTTCGATTTTTTTTTTCATTAACCAATCATTTTTCTTTAATGTAAATTTAATTAAGTGCACATTTTGACTGACACAGTGATATTATTTCATAATTTTTGTTTTTTTGTTATCGTTATTATTATTGTTTCGAGTGATCGAAATTGATTAAAAAGCACTTAATTAGCGTCTTTAAACTATACGTTTTTATTTTTTTCCCATATGTTGTGATAATAAGTTGGTATATAGAGGAAAGAATTAATATGTTTTAAATAACGCATGTGCTCTTCACGGCTGATCTAAGCCCCGCGTCGTGACGTCACGAAACCTCGTGTTTGGCTTGTAGTCTTGAGGCGGCTTTGGTTGCGGGCGGTTTTATCTTAAGTGCATGCGCAAACAACACAGTGACGTTCACTGAGTTATCTTAAGTGAGTTTTTCCATGTGAACAGGTTTCCAATTCCGGTAGGTTACCACCTCAAAATTAAGAGAGTTCGGCGGCCTAAGATATCTTAAGTATCGTAGTGTGAACATAGTATTACATGAATGCTATTTGATCCAAGTAGCTTTTTGATCCAAGTAGCTTTTTGATCCAAGGTTGTATTTAGACACAGGCGAAAACGTTTTGTTTACATTTCGATAGCGTGATGCATAGCATGTTTTACAGCGTCTTATTACAGTTTTAAATTAATTTAAGCGGTGATTTTCAATACTATAGGCAAAATAAAAGGAGAAGGACCCCATCTGACACTAACATGCCATTTAAATTTAAACGGCGTCCATTTCCTGTTCGCTTAGCTTTCTCAATGATGATCAACAAGTCACAGCTCCAAACTTTTAATAAATGCATTTTTATTTATATTTTCAATTACTTTTTTATGAATTAAAATATTTGTAAATTTCAATATGTTACTTGCTCGGATCTCATAGCGGCCCAACTAAAAATATTTTTTATTGTGTTTTCACTAAGGTTTTTAATTTATTCTGTTTCCAAGGTACGTTTTTATTTGTATTTTCAACAGTTTTCCATTACTTTTTTATACAATAAAAATATTTGTAAATTTAATATGTTGTAATGATTTATGATAGCACTCATTCTGGCTAGAGTTGAGATAAATAGTGGCGAGCGAGCTGGGATCGCGTAGCGATCCCAATATGAATTGCGTAGCAATTCGTGGGGGTTGGCGAGCGTTAGCGAGCAGGGGGCTGAGCCCCCTAGTTATTTGAATTCGACTACAGATTTTTTTCTTCTTATTATTATTATTACTAGAAGATAGTCCGTCAGAATGACGTGTTTGCATTTTCAAAAGAATGATAAAGCATTGCATTATAAAAATAATTATGAAGTAATAAATTATATCTTATCTGACTAATAGGGTCAGGTGGGGTAAAATAGTTATAAAAACAGCCTATTTTTCATTGAAATTTATTGCATTTAATACACACTTCGCTTGCCTTAAATTGTCATTTTTTAAGAAAGTTTTTATGCATGGAGATCGTTCAGTTCGCTATATTGCCAATGAGCTCGATGGTATGTATTTTAATGAATATCGAAGGAATGAATCGGAAACATTCATAATTAAACATTGTTTTTGAATACGGATTTATTGAAAAAATTAAATGTCTGAAATTCAATAATATGACTGATTTTAACGGAAGATTATCGGGACCTGGATGAGTTCACTTCGGAAGTGTTATACACTTAGCACTATTATATATATATAATGCAAGCAAAGTTGATAACATGCAGAATAAAACATGATTTCAACAGAATATTTATTTGCTTTTATTAATTGCCGATAACTGGCACCAAAATAATAAGTACCTTAAATTTTAAAAAGTTTATCTCAGATTAAATCCTGATTTTTTTTAAACATGCATAAAGAAACCTGTAATAAATTTTGATCATTAAAAATCATCTTTTATCACATAAGTAAATTGCAAATATTAATTGCATTAACAGATTTTTTTCTCTCAAATTCTTTTATTAAATTGCGAATATTTTCCCTACAAAATACAAAATTTTATTTGCATTGATATATATATATATATATATATATATATTATATATAAAACCATTAAAAACCATTATTGCAAATTTTTCCCAATGTCTTTAGAATTCAAAGAATTTCAAAACAAAATTTCTTTTTTTTAATTTTAACTACCGATAGATGGCGCCAACAAAACCTACACGTTCAAAACGAATGCGATACAAGCGAATGTTTACTTTTATGCAGGGAGACATTGAGCTGTCAATCTAATTTCAACTGAAGTTATCTCAGAATATATACATAATTGAATCAAGTCATCTCTCAGATGTTAATTTATTTTAAATAATCTTTCTAAAAATGTAACTTTTATGAAGTTTTATTCGAAAAAATAATTTTTAATAAAAATGGCTGAATGGAATTCGATAAAGCGAAGTGGTGTATCAGGATCCGGATGAGTTCACTCCGGAAGTGTTATGCACTTAGCGCTATTATATATATAATTTACTAGCCAAATTGCTACGATCAGTCAAAAGCCAGTGAGAACCCTGCTTACAACAATGTAAAAAATTCAACATTTGTTTAATTCATCATCCGTGTAATATTCCATTACTAAATTGCAAAACGAAATTTAAACTTTACAAATAAATACAAGAGTTTAACAGATACGTAGTCGAACTATGCCCTTAAACATTGAAATAATCAGAATCACAAAGTTTGTACTCAATAGTGAAATGTTTCGTGATTGACAGCTGGCATGCGGCTAATACAAAAGTAAAAAAATATACTTTTTGGGGCAGTTGTTGAACAATCCAATAAAATATATAAATGTAAAAAAATCTATCAACGTTTTTAATTAAACACGATTTTTATCTACGTTCTGTACATTGGGTAGTATATAGAGCATCTTTAACCCGGGTAGTTCGTGTTGGATTACCTGGTGTATATAAGATCACCACAAAAACCCTTAACGGGTTAAAAGTTTGTGACGCAGCACTTTATCTTATTGCTATAACAATTTTAAATATGGTACTTAAAAATAATTATATCAAATTTCAAGTGACGCTATGCTATTAATTAATATATATATATATATATTATTTATTTCATCATTTTATTTTTGTTTTATTTATAATTGCATGTGTAAGAATTGTGTTAAATTTAAAAGGAAGTATAAAAATTTATTCATTGATACTTTATCATTCACATCTTTAATAAATTCAAAATATGAGTTTTAAAAGATATGATATCAAAATTTAAGTGGCTCCTTGATCTAGCTTTAGACAATCTGTTTTAAAATTCAATTTTAATTGTTTTCCGTTTGGATAAATATATTTACACATCTAACCAAAACTTTTAATTTTTCAATACACTGTTAAAATGTCACTCTCACTGAACATATACAATGCACTGAAATGTATTTATATGAATAAATTGATTTATCTTTTGTGCCACGCATATCCGTCGATTTTCTGTATATGATTTTAATGTAAATAAACTTCGGATTTTACTCTCCCATCCCCACTCCCCAGCATAAAAAAATTTAAATCTTCATTTGTATATAGAAAACTCTTATGTCTTGTTTAAAACTCAGTAGTGACATTAAAAAACATTAATATTAATTATCCCCTTGTTCAACAAAATTGCCACTTCCGCCCTTCACAATAGAAATTTAAAAGCTTTTTAGAAAGACTAATCTGCAACGTTCATTCCTTACTAATGAAAAAAAAAATAATCATGTATACTTTTAATTATTTTTCACACAATAAACTGATGTCAGGACCAAATGGTTGTTTTGAGCAAATATTGTGTTGTTTGGTGTGTCGTCCAGATAGTTCAACTGGAAGAGCACTGGGAAATAAAGCCAAAGATTCTAACTTCGAGTCCCAGCCTGGGCATTTTCGCTCAGATGGAAAAATACAATTTGTTTGAAATAATCATCCAAATTATCACTGTAACTTCCCAAATTTATACTTCATCCCTGTTTTACACCCCCCCTAACATACAAATAATTTAAAATATTTATATTTATATAAAAAATTCTTTTGGCACATTTATTGCTCTTTAGCAACAATAAAAAATGAATAATATAAATTATGCCACACCCTCCCCCCCCCCCCAAAAAAAAAAAAAAAAATCCTACTTTTTCCCTTTTTTTCAACGTAAAGATTCAAACCTTTAAAATTCTTTTTAAAATACTAACTTTAATTTCAAAATAACTTCAAAATTTAAACTGCTGATTGTTACTGCTTTTATTTTAACCAAAATGTGTGATGTCACACTTCTTTTTACCCCTTGTCACAATTTCACGAACACCTCCCCTCCCCTCCAAGCGCGACATCATTTGTGGACGGTCCCTAAAGGAGAATCGCTGAACGAAGTAGTATTTAGTGCTGCCGTCTGCTGCTTATAATAGCTATCATATACTTCTCTCGATTGTAAAAATCAAATATCTGAAAGGGGGGGGGGGTGTCTTTTTTCATTTTCTAAAATACTCTTTTAAGAAAACAATGTCTTAACATTTTCAGAAAATTATAATAAATCAAAAAGTAATCTATTATTTTAATCCTTAATTTATCTTAATAATTTGAATAAATAGCACTGCTTAATTATTTTTAGTATCGCCATTTAGTAAAACTTGTAAATTTGTGAAAATAACTCGAAATTTTTTTATTTTTATTTATTTATTTATTTATTATATCCAGAAATGGATAAAAAATTATACGGATTGCGTTTCATTAAACCTTTAGTGTGTCCTGTCATTTGGAATAATATTATACTAGCTATCTAGTACAATTTCCTTTAAGTAACTGCCCCACCAGTCGCCGAGAGGTTCTGCTTTCGAAGCTGATAGACGGGAGGTGCTTGGTTCAATCCCAATCGCGCCCGTCGGCCTAATCGTTCGGCGCGTTTTCGTGGTTTTCTTCGAACCTTAGATTTCCAAGCGTAAATACGGGTTAGGTTGCTTTAGAAAGACCCCCACGGAGGGCACCCCCTCCCCTTAGGCCCTATATCCCACGTGCTGATAATTGGCCGTCAAAAACACAACCAACCAACCAACCAACCAACCAATCCCTTAAATAACTACTGAACGAATAAAGCTATAAGTGTGGGGCAAGTGTGTACTTATAGAAAAACAACTATGCGTTATCATGTGAGAGTGATTGCTTCCATATTTGGCCCCTAGGTTCACAAATTTACTGGCGATATATGAACGTTATCATGTATATGAGAGATACCTTACAAAGTTAATTACAAAGCTGTAGACCATTCTCGATTTAGTTTGAAATGACGTTTTACATGTAAAAATATCTTTATTAGAAATCCAGAATTGTTAATTTTTGTACATCGAACAATCTGCCTAAATAGTTAGTTACTAATCGCTTCAGAAGTGTGCTATTATAATGCAAATGCACATTTATTAATAAAATAACACATGTAAAGAAGGTACATTTTTTAAAAATCAAGTTGAGTAGGCTCATTGCATCGACCATCCGAACACAGGCAGAATGAATTGCTGGCAGTGGCAGACACATTGGGCATATTTATTATTATTATTATTATCAAAACAAATTGTACGTTGCTTACATGTGTTATTTTATTTTAAAATGTGCATTTGCCTCATAAAGTCACTCTTTTGCTAGCAATTAGTTACGTATGACAAGTGCTTGGATATCTAAAAATTAACATTTCTGGACTATTCAAATAAAGTAATTTTTACATGTAAGACGTCATTTCATCTTAAATCGAACACGGTCTACGATTTTATAACATTGGTATAATTATAATAAATGTTCATTTTAATAATAAAAAATAGCTTATATAAATTTTAAAATTTTATTATTGAAATTTATTTAAAATGAAGTTTTATTTCATTTAGCTTAGTTATAAATGTAATTTAATTTTGTTTAACTTAATAACAATTAAAAATTATAAAAGAAATATTTAATGATCTAATTGGCAATAAAAATTACAATGGAACTCATAATAATGGTCAAATATTTTTTATTATCTGACTTAAAAAAAGATCAAAAGAAACATGTGAAAATATCATAAAAACATCACTGCGGATTGAACCCGAGATATCGGGTCTATGAGAGCAGCACATTTAACCGCTCGGCAAGTGTTTTGACAGTTACCTTTCCCCAAAAGGGAAGAAAAAGAAAGCATGCGCAAGAATACATTAGTGACTTGTTGCACATTTGCTGTCAATTCTCATAGAATGGCAAAAAAATGTAGTCCCATTTTTCATACGGATTATATAACAAACAAGAGTTTTCCTGGAAATAAGTGATATCTTATTTGCTTCATCTAAAACAGATTCCTGTTATATATTAATTTTAATAAACTCGTGCAGGTCATTTTTGAGAAAATAAAATGCAGATTGTATAAGAAACAAGAAACGAGACTTTTTCTGGGAACAAGTGATATCTTATTCGCTACATCTTAAACAGATTCATATTATACATCAATAAAAAAAAAAAAAATCACCAGGCCGTTTTCGAGTAATAGAAATTAGGAACTTGCAACATCGGATTTACTTTAAAAATGGGTATCTAGATCTCAAAATATACTGCACGTATAAATGTAAAAATTTCAGAATAGGATTAGACTGCAGATATAAGACTGTTAAAAAAAAAAAAAAAAAAAAAAAAAAAAAAAAAAAAAAATCAGAACAATATGAGCTCTATTTGCTGAGCTATGAAGTGGCGGCTTTTCGCGTTTCCTTTGATCTCGAGTTAGGTGTATAGTTCCGCCATTCTTACGATTTTAGGCTTAAGGCTGCGTCACTCTGGAATATTATTGTCTTCCACGATCATTGTCTGTCTGTGTGTAGGAAGATTAGTTTGTTGCATATTTTCCCGGTCTGTTTAGCTATAAAAAAAAACTAAACTAAACATGCGGCGCTATAATCCAGGGTTGCCAGTTTGGCTTCCAATTTTAATCCAAAATTTCAAATTCATCCCGAAAATTACGAAAGAAGAATTTTTACTTTAAATGATTGCCAAATGTCTCTTATTAAATAATCATAAAATGCTATTCTTTATTTCTGGTATGAACTCTAAATTCTAAATAAAAATGGAGGCCAAACTGGCAATCCTGCTACAATCCATTAAGGATCATGGCCTACAGTGCATAGCCCTATTTTCTTGACCATGGGCTCTGAGTTGATATACAGTCTATATCACGGTCAAGTGGCCAGCCTAACATGGAATCCTTGATGTTTAGTTCCCAAGTACTCATTTTATCGACGTCAAAGGGATGAAATATTCAGTAAATCTTGTCCAGACCGCAGTCCAGAATCGAGCTACGGACTTGCTGCGTGGTAGCACGACAAGCTGATCACTAATCTAGTGGGCTCTTTACCCCTCGCGTGCAAAAGATGATCGTAGTGCCCGTAAACGACCAACCTTCTATAACCTTCTGAATCATTGCTCTCTTTTTTATATGTAAATTGAATAGTGCTGTCAATTGAATTCTTAATGCAGAAGATGTTACCCGATAACGGTACGCTTAATGCTACGGAAACTAGTATGTAATACTTGTTATACCTTTTGGTGCTGAATAAAATTTAATCTTGCATGAATTCCTGTTTTAATAGCTATTAGTATTGTGAAATATTATCCTATACGAACAAATGCGCAATTCTTGTATAGTACAGGGTTTTTTTTTGTTTTTTTTTTTGTTTTTTGAAAGTATGGATTTTAATGAAAATTACGGATTAAAGATTGTTTGGTTCTAGAAATAAATCTGTCAGGGTGTCAACTCCGGGAAAATTCATTTTGAGGCTTTCTCTGATACTTGCTCTTTGCACAAGTCGAAACCCACCGAAGAAAGCGCATAAAGTGTACAAGAACTGCCGAAAACACAAAAAAAAAAAAATGTAAATCCTATGCTACTATTTGACTTGGAAATGTGTATAAGTATAAGAATTTCTCGTATAGAAGCATAGGAATTACATTTAAAAAAATTAAGCAATGCTATTGGTTTCTCTGCAACAACTGCAGTTCATTTCATACACTTTTCTTTTTGCAGTTGAGGAATTCCATGTCAACTGAAGCCTAGGGCTCCTGCTCGACCCCCTTCAGTTTTGACGCAATCACAACAGGATATACATATAAGCCTGAAATGGACATATATGGGGCATTCTCACAATCTTTTGACTTTTCAGGAATAAAAATCTGGTGATATTAAACTTACTAAAATAACATTTTAAACTTATAGATGAATGTCTTAATGATTCAAAATAAAGAAAAATGGTCAGCAGCGAATTTTTTTTTAAATTTAAATTAGGTTTAAGTTAAACTTGCGGGTTTAATTTTGCTTACCATTTTACCGCTATAACTTTTTATTTTCTTCAAATTTTTACTTATAATGAATTTCCATAGTACCCACAGGATATTCAAATAAGAAATAATAACAATGTAGTATTTTTAGCACAAAATTTTGGTATAACTTTGTCTTTAAGGGGTGTTAAAGAAGGAACGGTAAGGGGAAAAAAAAGGACGGTATAGGAAAAAAGGGGCGGTAAGGAAAAAAAAAAGGATGGGACGGTAAGGAAAATTACCACCTATCTTTAGGCAAATCATGTTAAAACTAAGTGATAGTCACAATGTTCATTGAGTTTTAGAAACAGTTATTTACATTGGATTAAATTAAAAAAAATAATAATAATTTAACTCGAAAAGTGCAGGAATAAACCTTGGGGACGGTAAAACTGCCAATAAAGCCACGATGCTTGAAATTGATATTTAAATGCTGATTTAAATTCTGCAAAAAATGCCTGTCAAAAATTTTAGCCATTTTTTCTCTAGCATACTTCTGCACGAGAAAAAAGTTGAAAAAAATTCTATGGCTACATCTGAAGGGATTTTCTGTATAACTTTAGCAAGAGGGACGGTAAGGAATCTAAAACCCAGGGACAGAGTTAATCTTTAATACTGCAATTTATGCATTTCAGTTCGAAAAGTTGTTCTAGATCGCATATTTTCAATAAGTATATAAGGTTTCTTTCTCATGAGCAATAAGATGACAAATTTGATGATTTGATCGTTTTCCAGCGACAGAAGCTGAAATACATAAATTGCAGTATTAAAGATCAGAAATCAATACATTCATCATTACTTGGCCTCAAATTAAGCCATACAGATTGTCACGGCGAATTTGACTCTTATTTTAACAAGCCGTAACTACAGAAAAAAATTACTTTAGAAGTTTCTAACTTTTCCAAGTAATTACATTTGAATATGGAGCTGCTGAAGTCCTTTCCCTGCTGCTTAAATTCGTATTTATTAATTTACTCATCATCCCTTCAAAAATAAATTTATAAAATAAAACCTATATTTAGAAGACCATATCTCAAAAGAGACAATTCTGATTTCATTTTCGTTACTACCTTTGAAAGGATAACGCCTTAATTGACAAGAAAACTTTTGTTTCATTTTGGGCCTCTTTGGTATGAGGTAAAAAATCAAAGTCTAAAACATTTATTGACTGAGATTCGCAACTGTATCATGCGGTGCAAAGTAATGTCCTGGTACACACAGGACCCTCGCTAAGGGGGGGGGGGGTACCCCTCCCCCCCCCAAAAAAAAGTTCGCGAATGCTGTTACATTTGGCAAATTTACAAACTTAGTTGCCAAATTTGTTTAAAAAACTTTAATAAAGACAAAAAAAAAAAAAAAAAAACACACTTTCCATTTTTGATAGACTTGGCACAAGTTACAAACCTAATTCGGTATATTATTAAACTCTTTACAAATAAGAGCTATATTACATTTTTTAATTGTAGTAACTTGGCAAAATTATAAAAGTAATTGACAAATACTGAAATTTGACTTGGCAATTTAAGGTTCTCTCCCCCCCCCCCCCTGAAGAAAAAGCCGTAGCGATGGCCCTGGACACACAAATGTTTTTTGAACTGATAAAGCCAGAATTGTGAACCTATAGTAAAATAACTATGGGCTATCATAGGAGTGTGGAAACATCGCCCCCTAGTGACAAAATGTGGAAATTATAGACACTATCTCTAAAAGTATGAGAAATAGCGAAAAAATGTCAATTACAAAAGTGTAGAGTATCTTCGATTTACTATGAAATGATAGCTTACATGAAAAATTACTTTATTGGAAGCTCTGATATGTTAATATTTCAATAACCAATCACTAGCTTAAATCTTCACTAATTGCTTCTAGAAGTGTGGCATTATAATGGAGATGTATTTTTAATAAAAAACTAACGCATGTAAAAAGGAACAATTTATTTTAATTTCAAGTTAAGTATATTCAATGTGCCCACCATCACCAGCAATACGTATCCACTAACATGCTACATGCATTTACATACATAGCTTCAGATGGTGGATACTTTGAGGATACTTAACTCGAATTTGTTATTAAAATATGCCTTGTTTACATGTATTAGTTTTATTATAACATATGCAGCTGCCTTATAATGTAACACTTCTGGAAGCGATTAGTGATGAATTTAAGCCGGTGATTGGTTACTGAAAAATAAGCATTGCTTCTAATAGCAGAGCTTCTAATAAAGATATCTTTACATGTAAGACATCATTTCATACTAAAAAGAGTATGCTCCACACTTTTGTAAGTGACATGATTTCACTATCTCTCATGTTTTTTCAAAATAAGGTGGTTATCTTTCAAATTTTTCCACTAAGGTTGGTTGGTTGTATTTATGACGGCCAATTATCTGCACGAGGGATATAGGCCCAGGGGGGAGTGCCCTTCGTGGGGGTCTTTCTAAGGGAACCTAACCCGTATTAACGCTTGGAAATCCAAGGTTCGAAGAAAACCACGAAAACTCCGAACGATTAGGCCGACGGGCGCGATTGGGATCGAACCCAGCACCTCCCGTCTACCAGCTTCGAGAGCAGAACCTCTCAGCCACTGGTGGGAGAGTTTTCCACTAAGGAATGCTGCCTTCATTCTCACATGAGCGCATAACCGTTTTACTATAGGTTAATACTTCTTCCACAATTCTAGCTATATCCATTAAAGACATATTTGAGTGTACCTGGACTTTAGTTTGCACCCGGATATAGTTGCGAATCTCACGCAAAGTAGAGGTATTTTGAATCTTGCTTTTTTTACCTTATGCGGAAGAGTCCCAAAGTAAAATATAAGCTTTCTCGTTAATTAAGGTGTGTGTTCTTGTCGGTGGTAATAACAGTAATCAAATCAGAAGTGTCCCTTTTGAGATATGAACTACCGAAAATGGAGTTGAATTTATGAATCTAATTTTTGAGGAGATTTCAAAAATGAATAAATTAATAAATATTTAGCCAGGGAGGAAACGACTTCAGTAGTTCTATGACATAATTCATGAGTGATTAATTGGTTAAATACCTTAATTAAAGTTTTAAAGCAATGGTTTAGAAGTTACAGCATTTTAAAGTAAGAGTAATTTATCGCGACAGGCTGTATGGACTAGTTTGAGGCCAATTGATGATGAATGTATTGATTTTTGATCTTTAATACTACAATTATGTTTTTCGGTACAAAACATTATACTAGATCACGCATTTTAGGTAGATTTCGTAAGCAATACTATCTAGTGCAGTCGTTACCATGGTGCGACTTTTGAAAAATTCCTTCATAACATTTCATTATATGACTCCAGGAACCCAAAACCAACCCCACCTAAAAAGTTATATATATATATATGTATGTATGTATGTATGTACTAAATTTTGTCCGCACGATAAAAGTCGCAATTATGCACGGATCGTCTTCAAACTCGCCAACAACTTTGATATGGCTAATATCTCTGCGGGGATTGAAAATGGGGCGAAATAGGCCCACGGGTGTGGAAACGGGGAGGGTTCAAAATTTTGAATACTGTCTTAACATGATTCTGATAAAACCAGCTCTTACACAACAATGACAGGAAAAAATAAACATTTTTCGTTATAGCTGTTGCCAACAATTAAAAAAAACAATAAAATTCTCACCACAACAATTACTTTTCTATTGCAAGATTTTCACGTGAAAAATTAAATAAATAGTTTGACAAACTGAAAACAAATTGAATATTACGTCATAAGTTTTCCAGAACAAGATTTCTGCATGAAAACTCAAAATAACATAAATAGTTTGACGAATTAAAAAGATACGTATATTGCGTAAATTGGAAGTATAATGGATCTCAGCAGGTGAATATCTAACGTCATGTGAGTTTGAAGAAACGTATTAAAACATGATAAAAATCCAACTATGGAAATATTAACATATTTTAACACTTATAGGTTCTCTGAATTTTTTGTATCCATTTTTAAACCTATTCCATATATATGCGTGTGTATATTCGTGTATATTATAATTTTCACAAAAAGTTTAGTAAAGAAACTGGGTTTATCTCTAATCTTGATTTAAGTTTTGTTGGTGAATTTAGTACTTAACTTCGAAATCAACCTCCGCCTGTTGGCCGAGCCGCCAGGGATTTTTTAATAAGTAAGGTTTCTTGTTTTAGTAGCAGTAAGATGACAAACTTAGTAATGGACAATATTCATGTGACGTCACAGTGGGAATCACGTATCGTAAAAATAGCGCCTAATATATTTTCCTTATTGCGTCATTTGATGCAGCATAAATACAGGTAAATGCATGCGTAGAATGCTGGAGATTTATTTCATACGAATTATTCTCGATAAATACTTATATACATATAAATTATAATCCATATATACTTATTAATTAAAATTTTAAATTTTCATTTTATAAATAAAATGAAAAATATGCATGCAATTGTTTTAAAATAGAGAAACGAATTCATGTATAACTCATACCTGTCTCTGAAAAGGTCTAAAACTCTATATAAAAATAATATATAAACATAAAATTTCTAAATATAATGCTATTCAATGGCGCGATTATGAATGTTATTCCAAAGCAGACGAATTTTTGTAGTTTCGAACCCAAAGGGAGAATATGGCCCATTTGATCGTTTTTCCTGAGGCAAATAGTGAACTTTACAGAAGAACCTCAGGCGATCCAACTATACTACTTCCGACTCCGACAGGTTTGCAGTTGTCCATCTTAGACCTACATGTATGTCCTGTATCAATTATATAAAAATTGAAGGGGGTCGAGTGGGAAATATTCCCAAATTTAGGCGACTTGACATGGAATAACCCCCATATTTTTACTTTCTTCTATCTTTACAAGAAGAAAGTATTAGATTCGTGAAAATTTTCGATGGATTTTTACGTTTTAGAAGGTCCTGAACACGATTTGATGGTTTTTAGAAAATGTCTGTCTGTCACTCTGTCTAGTCTGTATGTGACAAAAATTTTATGGACGCTCTATCTCAAGAACTACTGCACAGAATTTCACAAAACTTTATATTCAGTTAGACCTTCATATAAACTGGTTCTGATTATTTTTTGGTGTAAATCGTCCAACAGGTGGCGCTGCTGTGCTGCAATTTTTACGGTTTCCGCAATAGCGAAATCTCAAGAACTAATGCACGTAATTTCATAAAACTTCAGATTCGTTTAGTCCTTGATATCATTTAGTGCTCATTACTTTTTGGTGAAAATCGCCCAGCAGGTGGCACTGCTATGCTGCATTATTGTATAAATGTCGCAATTGCTCTATCTCAAGAACTAATGCTTGAATTTTCCTCAAACTTCAGATTCAGTTAGTCCCTGTTATAAATTAGTGCTGTTTAGTTTTTGGTGTAAATCTCCCAAGAGGTGGTACTGCTGTACTGCATTTTTGACGATTTCCACAATAGTTGTATCTTAAGAACTAATACATGAATTTTCATCAATCTTCAGATTCAGTTAGTCCCTAGTATAAATTGGTCTTAATTAGTTTTTTGGTGTAAATTTCGCAACAGGTAGCACTGCTATGTGCAATTTTTTACAATTTCCGCAATAGCTCTATCTCAAAAACTAATGCACGGATTTTCATCAAACTTCAGATTGAGTTAGAAGTTAACATAAGTTGTTGATGATTAAATTTTGGTGTAAATCACCTAACCCGTGGAACTGATATGCTGCATTTTGCATGATTTACTCGATTTTAGCGATAGTCTTATCTCAAGAACTAATGCACGGAATTTCCTATCTTTAGAATCCTCATGATGGGCATAGATTACCATTTAATTTTCGTACTGTACTAGAGAATTTTGAAGTATTAACATGTATGAGATAGAAGAAAGTTTTGGGATTGGCATATCCAACTAGTTAGCTTTATCAACAAAAAATACGTTTCACCATAAACATAACATTTTCATGGCCCCAAAGTTTTCACACATACTTTTTTTATATACTTTTGATTCATGTATATTTTAACGCATTATAGGTTATTAATACATTTTCAATAAAAATTGATATGTTTACCAGCGAGAACTTTGCATGCGTATTGAATTTTATTCCATGGGGTCTTGACGACCTCTTCTCAGTACCGGCAGAATAAAAAGTTCAGAAATTTTTGTCATCTAGACTCATTCATAGAAAAATATTTTTTTATCGATTTGTTTATCACTTGTTGATAAATGTCATTTTCATATGCATTAGGTGTTTAACTTCTTTTTGAGATTAAGGGCCTTAACCCCTTGGGGACGAGCGACCGGTATACGTGCTGCATAAGATGCTCAGAACTCTTGATTATTCTCACCCGTAAATTTTTATTGTAAATTTTGCCTTATTTAATCGAAGCATTTTCACGATTCAATTAGACAAAAATTTCTGTTTTCAAAAACCGGTGATAAAAGATTAAAAATTCTGAAAAAGACGCTCGTTCCGAAGAAGTTAAATGTAGAACGGCGAAATGCTTTCTTTCGTCAATGGAAAATGTCATCAACATGCATTTTATTTGAAACTTGAAAAAAAATGCTATAAAGGCGTCGAAATGACTTATTTTTTACTAGATTTCATTTCACTAGCAGGGATTTAATGTCCTACGGCCTAAAATTTTGTAAAAGAGAAATGGAATTTTATATAATTTTTTGGAAAATTTTCGTAAAAAAATTCGGAAGCCTTTATAATAATTTTTTGCGGCAGTGAAATAGTGAACTTTACAGAAGGACCCCTGGTAACCTAACTATACTGCTTCTGACGCTGACAGTTTGTAGATGTCCATCTTAGACATACAAGTACGCACATGTTTTACTGTATTAAACATGAAGGGATTCGAGCAGGGGCCGTGTCTAAATTTAGACCACTTGACACGAAATGTTCCAGTTACTGTGTATTTTGTTTAACAAAAGAGGCTTGTTATTTTTTAAACACCTTTATTAATGAATTCGTTAAAGTATAAGAACACGCCTGAAATATTTCCCTATGTGTTTAAAATCTATTTAAATACTTTCTATTTTTCTAGGTATACTAAAGAGTAAAGCTCTTTAATTTGTAAAGATTTATTTGAATGAACAAAAACCATGTGCATTGCTTCAAGGAACGATGTATCAACATTTTGCTTAAAAAATAATAAAGTATGCATTTGTTTTCTTGACTATTGTATGTCTTTACTTTTTTCACGAACCGTCTATTGTATACATTCATCTATAGGTAAAGCGCAATTTTTAAATCCTAACAATGTATGGTAATGAAAAAATGTCTCATTCAACTTTATCATATCTATACAGTAAAGTCCGCTAAGATAAAATCGCAAGACACCGGAAATAAATACAGTATTAGACAGGTTTCTTTTTTTAACAGGTACACTATTATTCTGTATTATATTCTTTTAACCCTTAATTGCATGAATTTTTATTTTGTTTCGAAAAAATTATATATGATTCTCTGAAAGGTTTATCACACAGGAAAAATAATGAAAGAAAATCATAGATACATTTTTCGTATAATAACGTCAACCTTTTCTCACGTTGCACTTCTGCAATACAAGTACAAAATAAAATATTGCAAATTAGTAAATATTTTAATAAGTGTGAATCTAAATACCTTATTTTATATATTTCTTTTATTTTGTAAAACAACCCTTAAATGCATAAATTATTTTTTTAGAATTATGTTTTTTTACTTTTATATTAAAGTTTAGACACCAGAAATTATAAGACAGATTTTTAAGTGTTTATTTTTGTAATTTTTACAAGATTAATATTTCTATATAAATATACTGGTTGTTAAGAATTAAATAAAAAGTGATGTAAATATGCATCATTATGCATTTAAGGGTTAAACGCGACAAATATGCGTTTTTTCAATTAAACCTAGATCTACAATATTTGTGTGAAACACGTAACTTTAATTAAAATTTATGGGCATTTTTTGGCATTTAAAATATTATTATTGTGAAGATACTACAAATTTATTTTGTGGTGATTTTGATTGATGTATTCGAAAACAATTTAAAATAGTTCAAATATTGAGGTTGTTAAGCATATTTAACCTACAAATTAGAAATACTAGCATAATGTTAGATTGCTAATTTTCGTTAGAAAACATGGGCATATGCATCGCAAACTTTTCTAAACACATTTTTGCTTGTTTTTTTCTTTCATAAGTAATTCTTATACAAGAGATTTAATTAATATTCAAGAATGAACATTACATACAAGTGACTAAAACCATTGTTACTTCTAACTTAATCATTCAATAAAAATGCTCCTACCTGTAATACTGGAATTCTATATCCAAAATTTCCGGGAAGCGATCGTCTGTTTTCTGGCTCTGTACTAGTGATAAGTAGGACTAACACTCAAAGTAAATTCACAGGAATCCTTCTTGTATAAATAAATAATATTCTTGGTTAATTGACACACAAATTAAAAACATGATACATGAAAATTACTATTTACATTTCAGAATTCACTAGTTCTTAGTCTTAAAATTTAAGTAGAGGCGCTCCCAAAAAGCACCTTCTTCTTCTAGTTCTAATTCAGTTCTGCCGTGCGTGGTGTTGCGCTAGCATGTAATAAAAAAAGGTTTCTCAATTGCGCAATCAGAATAATTGTTTAGCAGAGGGAAAGGAATGCTGCGTATTTCTCAACATCCTCCCACCTTGAGTTTCTCGATCCTGGAGAGGAACTCAAAAGTCTAAAAGTCCTAGTTGGAGTCTCGCAGGAGGTTTCACTAGTCGCCCACTTCTGGTATCCACAGGAGAGATAGCTTTGTCACTGGGTTGGCTCTTTTCTACACTGGTTCTAGTCTGATCGATTTCTGGAGTAGTCTTTCGTTGTTCTTTATGGACCTTAAAGTTAACTTTCTGCTGGGTTATATTATCTGATGGGGAATCGCTAGCTGCATCAATTTCTAAAGGAAACAGGCGTTGGAAAGGACGGAGAAAAATTCCATTTTCTGTTTGGACTTTAGCCAATCTTGCTATTTTGTCTTTTCCGGGAATGATATCTATTATTTTGGCTAAAGGCCAGTGAAGACGTCTTTTGTTGGTATCTTCCAGAAGAACGATGTCTCCTATTTGCAAAGGTTTGGAATTCTCCTTCTTCATAGACTGTTGCCGCAGCTGTCCTAAGTACTCCGTTCTAAATCGGTTTCGCAGATCATTTCTTATTCTTTGACGATATCTTGCTCGTCTGTTAAGATCTTGTGAGTATAATGTATCTATATCTGGAACGCCGGATGTAGGCAGTTCTTGAAGGAACATCAATGGAGTTAAAAGTTCAGGATCTCGATTATCTTCAGAGATATATGTGATCGGTCGTGAATTGATAACATGTTCAATATCACAGAGTATTGTGCTCAGTTCTTCGTAATTTAATGAGGCGCGACCCAAAACTTTTCTTAAAATTTCCTTTACCATTCGCACAAGGCGCTCACACCATCCTCCCCACCATGGTGCTTCAGGGGGGTTAAACTTCCATCTTATCTTCTGTATAGAGGCTAAGGCTTTTATGGCTTCCCAATCTACACTGGAAAGTGCTCTGCTAGCGCCGATAAAAATTTTCCCATTGTCCGAGTAAATTATGTAAGGTCTGCCTCTTCGTGCAATAAACCTTCTTAAAGACTGCATGAAACATTCGGAAGACAATGAGGTAACTACTTCAAGGTGTACCGCTCTATAGACAGCACAGGTATATAAAGCTATCCATACCTTTGAACCATCGGCAAGATAAAGAGGACCGGCTAAATCGACTCCCACCACTTCAAATATAGCTGCATCTCTGATTCTGTCTTCAGGTGGGGTTCCTTGTTCGATCTCCATTCTAGATGTCTGGAACCTTTGGCATTTGACACATTTTCTAAGGACATTTCTGATACATTTTCTTGATTTTAATATCCAAAAATTTTCTCGGAGTTGAGCCATTAGATTGCTAACTCCAGCATGATGTCTTTCTATATGGTTTTCATAAATTAATCTTAAAACAACTGGATGTTTAGAGGGAAGGATTATAGGATAACGAAAATTTTCTTTATAGTTTCTAAGAATTATGCTGGTTTTGGCTCTTAAGAGACCGTGTTTATCTTCCAGTGGTCTTAAAGATTTCAATTTTGGGTCGGTTCTGCCCGAAAAGGATTCTCTTTGTATTAAGCGTAGCAATATGGCTTCAGCCTTTTCAAACTCATCGACAGAAATATCAGGAATTGAAACTTTTTCTTTCATTTTCGAGTTGTTGAAGAATCGATATATCCAAGCAATCATTCTGACATTTTTCCGATAAGAGGAAAAAAATCGGTAATAGTGATTAAAATAAGTTTCTTCTTTATCTAAAAGAGTAAGAATAGTCTTCTTTTTCTCTTGATTTATGACTTTTTCATCAGGATATTCTTCTGGTTGTGGCCACTGATCTTCTGATAAATATAACCAATCGGGACCCTCCCACCATCTTGATTTTTCCAATTGTTCAAAAGAACACCCTCTGGATGGGAGGTCAGCCGGATTCAAGTGTCCAGGGATATGTCTCCAATCTTCTATTTTGGTAAGATTTCTTATTTCTAAAACTCTGTTATGTCCAAAGGTACCCCAGGTTTGTTCCCTTCGTATCCACCCTAAAGCTGTTGATAAATCGCTCCAAAATGTAGTCTTTTCTGGTTTTAATTTTAAGTCATCCGTTACAGATTTGGCGAGCCTAGCCCCAATAAGGCATGCGAGTAATTCTAGCCTGGGAATCGTGAATTCTTTGATGGGTGCTACTCTGCTTCTAGCATTTACTAACTGAACTCGAATTTTTCCTTGCGTTTGACACCTAAGATAAACACAGGTGGCATAGGCATGTTTGCTAGCGTCACAAAAAATGTGTAACGAAATTTCGTTTTCATTAGCGGGAATTATGTTTAACCATCTAGGTACATAAATTTCTTTCAAAAAGCCTATTTTATTCATCCAATTGGTGAATTGTTTCTTTAAATTTTCAGGTAGTTCTTCATCCCATTTTAATCTCTGTTTCCAGGTCTCTTGAAGAATTAATTTGGGTACAAGAATTGCTGGAGCGGTGAATCCGATGGGATCGAAAATTTTCTGCATAATAGACAATATTTTCCTTTTTGTGATTGGTTCATCTATTTTAATGGTTTCATCTATTTTACACATTAAATTGTCTTCCTGTAAATTCCAGATTAATCCCAAAACGGGTGCAACTTTGGGTTTATCTTCGGATTCATCGATCATAGCCTGAGGCAAATTTGATCGCCAACACCTCAAATTAAAGTGAGCTGACGCTAATATGATTTGAGATTCTGTAATAAACTTTTCGGTATCAGGAATTGAATCTAAACTAGTGAGAGAATTGTCTATATAAAATGAATTTCTCAAAATTTGAACTGTATCTTGCCAAAGTTCGGGGACTTCGCTCAAAAGGTGATTTAATGTAGCCATTAGTAAAAAAGGGCTTGAAGTAAGTCCAAAGACTACGCGACAATGTCTATAAATTTTCAAATTTCGATCTGAATCGAACCAAAAAAATCTAAGAAAATCTCGGTCTTTTTCTTTTATTTTAATTTGCAAAAAAGCCTTTTCGATATCGGCTGAAATTCCTATTCGGTATTTCCGAAATCTGGTTAAAATACGAGGGATTATTTCAATTAAATTAGGACCTTTGGTGAGACATTCATTCAAAGAAGGACAGTCTCTAGTGTGTGCCGAGGCGTTAAAAACGGGACGTATTTTCGTCGTTTCACTGTTTTCTTTAATTACTGGTCGATGCGGTAAATAATGAATCTTATCTTTCTTTTCATCGGCTACTTCTTCTATAATCTGGCTATCTTCCCATAAATTAAAGACTTCTTCATATTGCTTTCTTTTATTCGTTTTGATAAGTTTATTTTCGGTCTTGTAAAGATGTTTTTCCGCTAATGACCGATTATCTGTTAAGACGGAATTGTCCACAGTCCACGGTAAGGCGACTTCGTAACGACAACTTTCATCGCGTTTGACATTTTCTAAAAAATGCTTTTTTGTTTCTTCGCTCAAATCTTCTTTTGTTTTGTCATCTTCATTACTTATACCCAAGGTGTCTAATCGCCATAAATTAGACAAATTAGCATTTGACGTGAGCAAAGACTGCGATAGAACTGATAACGAACTTTCGAAACCAATTTGATTACCCTCTATTTTCCCCATAATTGTCCATCCCAACTTCGTTTCAAAAGCTGCTAAACCCAGATCAGCGAAATATCTTATATTATCGGTAAATAGTTTCGCGGCTGTATCAGCGCCGAGTAAAATGTGTATTTCTTCGGGGTTATTTTGATACAAACATAATCTATTGTTTCTATGTACATCTGACAAAAACACCCCTTCCTTTTCTAAGATTCTCAACAATTTATTATCGCGACATAAATTGACTCCTGTACAGATTTTTTCTTCATCCAAAGCTTGTATCTTGCATTGAAAATTTTTATCTAAACTACCAATCGTAAATTCATAACGATTATGTTTACTTTTTCTTTCCGTGCCTCCGAAAAGTCCGTGATTAATTATCTCCGTTTTTATCTTTCTTAATTTTAATTTATTGGCAGCATAACGAGTTATATAACTATGATGGCTCCCACTATCTATAATTACTCTAATAAATTCAGTTGATTGATTATTATTAGGGACTGCAACTATCAATATCTGCAAATAAACATTGGAAATGATATTATGATTTGAGAGCATCTGTTTCGTAACATCAACATCATTATTCTCTGTGTTTAAAGGTTTCCGTTTTAAATTTATTGATTTATAACAAAGTATTTCTGAATGCTTGTCGTGACAATTAGCACAGAATTCTTTAGATAAACAATTTTTCCGTATGTGACCGAATTTTAAACAAAGACCGCACATACCTCTCTTCCTCAATAAATCAAGTCTTTTCTCAAATGGTAAATTACGAGTGCTAAAACATTTATTTGTCTGGTGCCTACCAAAACAAAATCCACAAGCAGTCTCATTTTCGCTCTGAATTAATAAATCACTCGTTGTTGGTAATTTTCTATTCTGATAATCAAATTTATTGACGTGAGGGGGGGGGGGGAAGTATTTCTCTTAAGTGGTTGCGTAATATAATTACTTTGCGTGGGTCGATCATTCATTTCATTTGACGTTGACGCAAACATTTTTTCTCGGGATGTTAATTGTTTATTTAAAAATGAAATGATGTACTTTAAAAACATCGTCATGGGTTTTATTAAATTCTAACGCAAGATCTCTCGGCAATAGCTTAAATAATATCGGTTTTAACAAACTTTCATAAGATTCCAATGAAACATTTAGGGATTCTAAACTTCTAATATTTGTTTGAATTTCATCGTAAATTCTTCTAAAGGACCTGGTATCATTTGAATGTCTTAGAGGAGAAATATTTAGAAGTTTATTCGTGTGTACAGATATAAGCAATTCTGTATTTCCATACCACCCCTTCAGAATCTCTACCGCTTTTAAATAGTTATCTGATGTTACGGAAAATCCGTCAGTACTTTTTAACGGATCGGGAGTCAAAAAGGATCTTAAATAGTTGAATTTATCAACTGGTTCTAATGTATCATTGTTATGAATGGCTGTTTCGTATGCCGACCAAAATGTCAGCCATTCTGATACGTCTCCAGAAAACTTCGCGACATTTAATTTTGGTAATTTAATATTTATGCTTTCCTTTAAAAAGGAGTCTTGTTTAGAAATTGAATCGCTACGCGTTTCCTTTTTATTTAAATCTTTTACCTTTCGATTGGCTCTAAAACGCCAAGAATTAATTTTTCACGATATTCCTGAGCATTTTGTAATTCATTGTCTAATTGAACTTCTTGAATTATTTTTTTAATATCTGTATCTGCTCGCTTCAGTTCTATCTCTGCCATATTTAATTGCTCTAAAGTTTCCTCCAAATCTAGGAGATCAGGATCGGAATCCTTCAAAATAGATTCAATTTTATTTATAAATTTATCAGTACTCTCGCGAAGGACTGCCCTCTCTTTCTTCGCAATCACTAAACTTTCAGTCATGATTCTTGACAACAAATACAGTTCTTTAATTTATGTCAAATATTCTAACTCTAATACTTTAAGCAGAATGTCTTGATAAATAAACTTTTATTGATTCTAATTAATCATCAATTCTGACAGACAGACCGCATCACGGCGAGGGATGCCACTAAATGTTACTTCTAACTTAATCATTCAATAAAAATGCTCCTACCTGTAATACTGGAATTCTATATCCAAAATTTCCGGGAAGCGATCGTCTTTTTTCTGGCTCTGTTCTAGTGATAAACAGGACTAACACTCAAAGTAAATTCACAGGAATCCTTCTTGTATAAATAAATAATATTCTTGGTTAATTGACACACAAATTAAAAACATGATACATGAAAATTACTATTTACTTTTCATAATTCACTAGTTCTTAGTCTTAAAATTTAAGTAGAGGCGCTCCCAAAAAGCACCTTCTTCTTCTAGTTCTAATTCAGTTCTGCCGTGCGTGGGTGTTGCGCTAGCATGTAATAAAAAAAGGTTTCTCAATTGCGCAATCAGAATAATTGTTTAGCAGAGGGAAAGGAATGTATATCATGCCTGAATGTCTTTCATCCCAATCAGTGGGATTCATCACCCTTCCATTCCAAATGTTGATCTGAAGAAAAGCTCTAAATGAATGTTGTTTGGTTGCATCTTCAATTGGCAGCAGAGAAGCAATGTTAAATTGGGTCTTCATAAGTTATTTTGAAAACATGTTGTATCGCAATTAGTGCAGTGTTGTGGATTTGTTGTACTGGGGATTATATAATGTGGTAATAAATTTCTGCCGCGCAGCACTTAATTCCTGAGGCGTAGCATATTGGTTATTAAAAACTGTTTGAACATCCTGTAGGTGAGGATGATTTTCCAAAAGCTTGACAAATTTCAGTTTTCCCTGCCTGAAGAACGCCCTTATCTTTTGCTTAAGTATAATTGCTACTTAAACGTCGAAGTTTGCGCATCTATTCGAAATGTGAAGTACTTTTTTAAATACGTATAAAAAGTTGCGACTGTGCCATTGTAGCTATCCATGAGACTGACAGTGTTAATCATAATGAAATTAAGACATATGTTGATTCTCGGTATGTGAGCGCTCCTGAGGCTGCATGGAGAATTTTTTGGTTCGACATGCGCTTTAAGTCTCATAATCTAATTTGACTTCCTGTCTACTTGCCTGAACAACATTCAGTATTGCTCAAAGAAAAAGACAATATCCAAGCAATCATTGAGAAGAGTACCAATCGAAAAACAAAACTAACTGCTCGGTTTGAATTAATTGAAATAGATGATAATGCCAGAAGTATTCTTTATCCCGATATACCAATCCATTACGTTTGGGTAGATGAAATAATAAAGTGGAAGCGAAGACAAGGAGGCCAAGAAAAGACAATTGGAAGGACGTATGCTGTGAATTTAGTGAACTGATCCTGAACGATATTGTTTGAGATTGCTTCTGCTCCATGTTCCAGGAACAAAATCTTTTGAAAATTTAAGAAGTTATAACGTTACAAATTTCAGCACATTTCAAGAAGCTGGTAAATCTAAAGGCTTACTAGAAGATGAAGACGTTTGGGAAAGAACTTTACAAGAGGCTGCAGTAACCAACATGCTTAAACAACTTGGAGATATTTTTGCCTACATTTGTCTATTCGCTGCTTCCTCAAATGCAGTTGGACTATTTGAAAAGCACAAAGCTGACGTGGGAGAAGATTTTGCTTGACCGCCACATGACCATTCCTTGGATTGCAAAATTGTGCCTTAGATTTGCATTGAGAAACATAGAAAACATACTTCGATTAAAAGGGAACAACTTTGAAATATATGTATTGCCTTCTCCACCATCTGATATATATGTCAATAGTATTAGTGAACAATATGACACATAACAACAACAGACAATTTCAGAGCAAATGGTTTCAAATCTAAATACAGAACATAAATCAGTATTTGGCTCTATACTGGCTGCAATTACCAATGAAAAATTACCACAACGCTGTTTCTTTCTTGACGGTCCTGGTGGTAGCGGTAAAACGTATTTGCATAAAGCCATTTGCCATTTTAAATTCGATCAGAGGAGAGGGTGGCACAGCATTAGCTATTGCATCTACCGGAATAGCAGCAAACTTACTTGATGGTGGCTGAACATATCACTATGTTTAAACTACATCCACCCCTTGATGAAACCACAACTACCATAGTAAAAGAAACATCGATTGAAGCTAAAAGTAACAGCGCATATTCAAAATATTAGAATAATTGAAATAAAGTAATAAGAAAAAAATATTTTTCATTTATTTATTTTTTATACTAAATAAATGCAATTAAATTTCTTATAAATTAAATATGGAATGTTTAGATAAGATTTTAACAATTACAAAATATAAAATACAGTACAATAAATTAGGTATACAGCTTTCTGAAACACATCAAAATATTAGAATTAAAATTAGATTGGTTCAAAATATTAGACTATTTTATTTTACGCAATAATATTACCTTATGAATATGAAGTAAATGCTAGTTAATATTTTGTAGCATCCCCTTTAGCTTTCATAACAACGTACAATCGATCTTGCATACTATATACAAGGTGTTTACAAACATTTCTATCAATATTAGCCCAAATAGACTTTATACGTGCCACTAACTCAGTTTTACTTGAAGGAGGATTTTATTGGAGTTTTTTCTTCATCATACACCATAAGTTTTCGATGGGATTAAGGTCTGGTGAATTTGGTGGCCAAGGAAGTACCTTAATGTTGTGTTGGCGAAACCAATTCTTAGTTGACACAGGGATATGCGGTGACGCTAAATCTTGTTGAATTGTGAAATCATCTTCAAATAAATCTTCTGATGATGGAATCATGTAATATTCCAAAATTTCTTGATATATTTGAGAGTTAACCTTATCGTAGACGATGCATAACTTTCCAGGTCCTTCTGCACTCTTGCAACCCCAAACCATGACACTAGCAGCAAATTTTACGGAACGTTTAAGGCATTCTTTATCAAATGCTTCTTGCTTCATTCTCCAAACTCGAATACCTTGATTACCATATGAAACACAAAACATACTTTCATCACTAAATAATATATTTTTTCAATCTTCTTCGCTCCATAAACGTCTTGATTTTCACCAATTCAATCTTATACGCTTTTGTTTTGCAATCATGAGAGGTTTTGTTTTCGATACACGAGATTCAAACTTAAATTTATGGAGACGTCTTAATGTTGTCGATTCAGAAACTTCAACTTCTTCTTCTTTCCATTTTCGGTTCAAGAATCGCACACTTTTAAAACGGTTTTTCTTAACTATACGCTTCAGTTTCCTGTCATCTCTAACAGATGTTTTTGGTTTTCGGCCGCCATTTTAGCGATTATTTTGAAATTTTCCATTTTTTTAATATTGTGTTAGTATTTTACTAACGCTTCATTGCAAACAATGTAAATAATTCGCTATATAACATTGATTTTTAGCGTGCCAATACAAATCAACCATACGAAGTTTAATAGATCCAGGAATATCACTCACACGACCGATTTTCAGAAGAACAAGTAAGAAAAAGCATGCGTACAGCATAGATTATGAAACACTTTCCAACACTCCCTGAAAACTATTACGAAACTTCGTTACTTAGGGAAATAACGTAAATAAGATAACTAAGTAAACATTTAAAAATCTGATTTCAGTAGTTACCGCCCATAGTCAAATATGTATTCCAATTCTTTTGAACAGCCCTGCATTCGATCTGTATGTTCATATATATACAATATAATGGGAAAATTTAATTTAGCAAGAAAATGCATAACAGGTTGAAATTCATCTTTCAGCAATTTATACTAATAGATGGAAACATACTTGAATACTTTTGTACAGCCCTGTAGTTTACCTAGTACCTTTATTACATGCCACTATTTAGCTAAAATTTAATTCAAACTAAAGCACGCTTAAAACTGCTGAAATTACATTTCCAGAAATTATCACCCATAGACGGCCCTGTATCCAACTCTTTGCGTGGCCCTGTATATCATTTTATCTATATTCTACAAATATTTCTTAGTACACTAAATTCAGTTCAGCGTAAAAATGCATAACTCCTTTAAAACCCACCTTTAAGCAATTTATGCTCATACTCAGTAGCCTTTACGAATTCATTTCTGTAGCTCTGTATATGAGCTATAGCATTTATACGCACTTTATAGTATGCATAAATATAGTGAACAAGTAGGTAAGTGTGATCACAGATCGCACAGAGGGTTTCGTTTAATATTCCTTTCAAAACACTTTATCCTTTTGAAAAATCTGTTAGTTCCACATTTTGCAACCAGGGGCACAATCTATTCTAAACAAACCTCTATCCGAACTAAGCTCCGTTTATATACTATCCGTAGATATATCAGTCGAGGGGATTGGGCCGATAGCACCCGAGATAAGTAGTCGCCCCCTGGAGGTAAAAGGTGGAACTAAAATATGTAAGGCTATGGTGCATAATATGAAAGAATGGTCAAAGGGGTGTCGATGCACTTTTCCAACTTTTTAGTTAGAAAAGTGCCCCCCAGGTGAAAAGGGCGGAGGTTAGAAAAATTGCTTAAAATACACAAGTTAGAGCCCGGAGGAGTAAATAATATAAGACTTTTTGAAAATTTTATGATTTGGCGTGTGGTCTGAGGTATACAGCTATACGTATGCAAAAATTCATGTATCCAACTTAATTAGGGGCTCTCTTAGAAAGAATTGCTTAAAATACATATGTGGTAGCTCAAAGGGTTAAACGTAAGACTTTTTCAAGATTTTATGATTTGTCGCCTGGCCTCAAGTGTTCTGCTATAAGTATGCAAAATTTTAAATCTCCAATTTAATAAGGGGCTCAGTTAGAAAGAATTGCTTAACATACGCATGTGGGAGCCCAAAGATTAAAGGTACGATTTTTTAGGTGCGTTCGTAATTATATAAATACGTAGCACCTATAGTCGTCGTTCAGTCCGTCCGTCCGTCTGTCTATCCGCATGTAACAGAGCAAAAACTACCCAACCGAATGGTCTGAAATTTCAAATATATGATTGTTGCAAAATTTTGTCGAGCCATTTCAAATTTTATGAAAATCGGATGTATAGTTTAATTACAGGGACAGTCAAAAGTTTTTCTTTACATTACGGCCAATGGGAAAAATTATTGCAAGTGCATTTTAATGATATTAGAGCCTTCCGAATGATCTGAAATTTTAAAGATATAACTGTTGCAAAATTTTGTCGAGCCATTTCAAATTTTAGGAAAATCGGATGTATAGTTTAATTACAGGGACAGTCAAAAGTTTTTCTTTACATTACGGCCAATGGGAAAAATTATTGCAAGTGCATTTTAATGATATTACAGCCTTCCGAATGATCTGAAATTTTAAAGATTTAACTGTTGCAAAATTTTGTCGAGCCCTTTCAAATTTTAGGAAAATCGGATGTATAGTTTAATTACAGGGACAGTCAAAAGTTTTTCTTTACATTACGGCCAATGGGAAAAATTATTGCAAGTGCATTTTAATGATATTACAGCCTTCCGAATGATCTGAAATTTTAAAGATATAACTGTTGCAAAATTTTGTCGAGCCATTTCAAATTTTAGGAAAATCGGATGTATAGTTTAATTACAGGGACAGTCAAAAGTTTTTCTTTACATTACGGCCAATGGGAAAAATTATTGCAAGTGCATTTTAATGATATTACAGCCTTCCGAATGATCTGAAATTTTAAAGATATAACTGTTGCAAAATTTTGTCGAGCCATTTCAAATTTTAGGAAAATCGGATGTATAGTTTATTTACAGGGACAGTCAAAAGTTTTTCTTTACATTACGGCCAATGGGAAAAATTATTGCAAGTGCATTTTAATGATATTACAGCCTTCCGAATGGTCTGAAATTTTAAAGATATAATTGTTGCAAAGTTTTGTCGAGCCATTTCAAATTTTAGGAAAATCGGATGTATAGTTTAATTACAGGGACAGTCGAAAGTGTTCCGTTACATTACGGGGAATGGGAAAAATTATTGCAAGTGCATTTTAATGATATTACAGCCTTCCGAATGGTCTGAAATTTTAAAGATATAATTGTTGCAAAGTTTTTTTGAGCTATTTCAAATTTTAGGAAAATCGGATGTATAGTTTAATTACAGGGACAGTCAAAAGTGTTCCGTTACATTACGGGGAATGGGAAAAAATTATTGGAAGTGCATTTTAATGATGTATCAGACTATGCGCTTTATGAAGTGCAAAAAAGTATACATTCAGTACAATATGGGGTGCAAAAAATAATTATAAAACTAGTTATAGTACGAACGCACCTCATTTGCCACGTTTGACGAGCAATTTCCAACTTGTTTTAATTTTTATGATTTGTTGTATGATATGTGGTGTTCAGCTATAAGTATGTAAAATTTCACGCCTCCAACGTAATTAGGGGCTCACTTAGAAAGAATTGTTTAAAATACACATGTGGGAGCCCAAAGGGTTAAACGTAACACTTTTTCAAAATTTTATGATTTGTCGTATTATGTGTGGCGTTCAGCTATAAGTATGCAAAATTTCAAGTCTCCAACATGTATAGTTTCTGAGAACGGGCTCTGTGACAGACGGACAGACAGACAGATAGAGGAGCGAGACGAATAGGGTTTCGTTAGATGAACGAAACCCTATAAAAGCGCATATCAGAATTTAAAATGCATTTCGAGCAATTATTACTAATATACAGTAATTCTGATACAATACAGTATCTGAAATCTTTTCGCATACACCACAAACAATTTCCCCTACACCATTATGAAAGGAATTCTTTTGTGTGGCCCTGTAAATGAATAATAACTATTATTTGCATCATATATTCTACAGAATGTATATTTTAGTGCACTTGATAAATGCATATGAATTTTATTATGTTTGAAAGAATGTAACATCATTTAAAACCATTTTAAACGATTTTTTTCCATAGGCCGTAATGTAACGGAAAACTTTTGACTGTCCCTGTAAATGAACTAAACATGCTAGAAACTTTATTTGAAATAGGGATCGTGCTATGGTAGAGGTAACTAACATCCAAAAATTTCAGAACGATACGACGATATTTACGAGAGTTAGAGCGCGGACAGACGGACAGACGAACCGAAGTCATAAACACTTTTCAACTTTGTTGGAAAGTGTTAAAAAGCAAACAAACTGCAAAAAGAATACTGATTTTAAATAAAATCGTCTGAATTTAATCAATGATACCACCAGTTATGAATTGGTGATAATTAAAGGAGTATTAATGTGAAATATTCTAAAATTTTGAACCACTTGAATAAATATTCTAATATTTTGACTTTTCAAAGTAATTTTTTTTTCAATTAATCTTTTCAAAAAGGATATTAATATTAAGATAATATATAAGTTCAATCAACAATAAGTTCTTAATAAAAATATCGTTTGCATATTTACATTAAAAGACATTAAATTATCAAACGATATTTTCAATTTGTAAAAAAAAGTAATTATTCTAATATTTTGAATATGAGCTGTATTCGAAATGGAAAATTTATTATTTTTGATGAATCGACAATGGCTCTTTCACTATCTTTAAATGCTATCGATAGACTTCTAAAGTCTTTAATGAGAAGCAATTAAGCCGTTTGGAAATAAGGTTTTAGTTCTTGGAGGAGACTTTAGGCAAACCTTACCCGTTGTGTCTCATGGGTCAAGAACTCAAATTGTGCAAATGAGCATTAAATACAATCCTTTATGGGAATTGCTTCATAGTTTGAGACTTACCAACAATGTAAGATCAATAGACCCAACTTTTAGCGATTGGTTATTGAAGCTAGGTAGCGGTGACCATGAAATAGTTTTCATTTAAATGAAGATTTGATAATTTTTGGCCGTATACTTCTTTTATTAGATCTCCTTCACAAATTAAATTTGAAGGAATCTCGATCAAAAGATGATGTGAAGCAATTTGACAGCAAATCAATACTGTATCCAACAAATGCTGTTACAGATAGAATTAATGAAGAAGTTCTGAAACTCCTCGAAGGAGAAACGTGCACATTCCTCAGCTCGGATAGTATTAAGGATGCTACTGAAGAAGATAACCATAGGTATCCGGTTGAGTTTCTCAAAAACGAAACTCCATCAGGCATTGCCCCACATATATTGAACTTTTAAAAAGGCGCAATTATTATGCTATTACGTAACTTAAACACTAAAAGAGAACTGTGCAACGGTACTAGGCTTATAGTTAAGGATTTAAAACCTAACTTAATTAATGCTGAAATACTTACAGATACCGTTAAAGAAGAAACTGTTTCCATTCCGCGGATTAACCTGTACCCTAGCAATCCTGACTTACCATTTCAATTGACAAAACGACAATTTCCGGTTAAACTTTCATTTGCAATGACCATTAATAAGTCTCGAGGACAAAGGATGCAATTTGTCGGTATTTATTTGCCTGATCCTGTATTTAGTAATGGACAGTTGTATGTTGCATGCTCTCGAGTACGACATAGTTGCGACATCAAAGTCAAAATTGATCAAGGACCACAACAAGGAAAATTAATCCCAAACTCTGGCAAATATTTTACGAAGAATGTGGTATGCAAGGAAATCTTTAACAACTAAATTGAAGACAACATATAGGAATTCTAAAGCTATTTCAGGGTTTTTGATTTTTCAAATCAGTGTGATAGTATGCCCTTACTGAAACCTAAAAAACTGTAATCAACCTGTTAAGCAAAAATTTTGTAATTATTTGAGGGGGTATTGTTTTAACAATGCCGGGTTGTGGTGGCCCAATAAAAAATATTTTATGACCAGCAGTTATAATATTTACGAGTTGGTTGTCGATATACGCTTTAAATATTTGTCACTTGCCACGCACGCTGTCCGTATAAAGGGGTTTCCACTAGTAATTAATAAATATTTTCTATTCAAAAAATAACAAAAGTTTTGAGAGATTACGATTGGATAATACTCAAAAAAAATATTAGCGTTTAATAAATAGCAAGTGTTAATGTTTGGCACGGTTTGCAATAAAAATCTTTTGCACGGTTAGCGTTGAAATTAATGGTGTGATACCATACATTTTGACATGGTGTTGAAAAAAAAAGGTACCACCCATATTTTTTTTTTTTTTTTGGGGGGGGGGGGTGAGGGAGGTGTTTGTAATTTTTATCCTAACTGACATAGTTGTTTTAATTATTTAACCAAAAGAATTGATTAAAAAATTATTCAATTTGAATTTCTTCCCTTGCTATAGTAACAGATACATTTTTAGAAATGGGGGATATTCCATCTACGTCATGATCACGTGGTCAAGGTAAAAACGCCTAACGTAAAGAAGGGAAGGCTCCGTAGACGTAATGTAAATCCTCGCTAGCCAATGAAACAGTTCATGGGGAAAGCAGTAGTAATTTCTCGTTTCCCTTCTTTGTTCTTTCTAGTAAAGTTCTAGTCTAGTCTTCTAAGTTCTTTGGATAAATTACCGGTACAACGTGACTTTTTTCTGCCTCGAACCCATATTTGGAATATCCTCCATTATCACTTGAAAATTCGAGGTTTTGGCTCCAAGACATCGCCAAATTAGAAATATCTCATGAACTATTAGACTTACGAGAATTTGGTTATTACCATTCGATTCAGCATACAAACATACACAAAAATATGTTATCACTTGAAAAATAACTATAAAATCAGATTTTTAAGGAATTTTTTTAAAGTTCGTTCTCTTTTATACCCCTCCTTAGGGGTGGAATTTTAAAAAATCCTTTCTTAGCAACACTCATAAGAAGTATTTTTACACCCATTTTCAAGATTTCACCCATTTTAGGTTCAATAGTTTGGGCTGTGCGTTGATTAATCCCCAATCCAAACTTTCTTTTATATACCGGGTGTCCCATAAATGACTGATAGATTTTAAAATTCAATAACTTTCAAATGGCGGCAGATATTAAAAAAATTCTTGCAGAAGGGTTATGTATGACGCCAGAGTGTCGTTACTGTGATTCTTGATTTTAGTTCGATTTTCAAACAATAGATGGCGCTGACAGCGATTGGCACTCAGCATTGATGCAAGGCTAACGAAAAAAATCAGGCTACCGCGGTGCTTCCCTGTTTTTTTTTTTTTTTTTTTTACAGACCGCTAGATTGACGTGCTGCTCTTTTCGTACACTTGCATTGATGCAATCGAGTATTTCGTGACTCCAGCGATCTGTAAAAAAAAGATACGTGGAATGCACCGCGGTAGCCTGTCTTTTTCGTTTGCCTCGGCATCGATGCGAAGGAAGGAGATTAAGGGTATGGAGTGGGACTCATTCGCCAGTACAATCTTGCTCTTAGGCCCTGATTCTGAACTTATTTGATATGATTGCAATGGAATGCGTTCTTGCCATGGAAACAAGAAATTATTCGATAGTGGAATACAGCGTTCAGAACCGAACACGAATTTAACAAGCAGTATTAGAGTTTGCAGGCGATTTTACATTTATGAAGTTTTATTTTCCCGGATTAAATTACTTTTTATAGTCTGATTTAAAGAATATTTTATGCATCGCATTTTTAAACTAGGGGAAGATATTTAGTACTTTTTGCTGTTAAAAATTTCATAACTTTTGTTACATTCTAAGAAATTTTAGATCTTTTAAGGAAGTTCGTCAGTAGGTTTTTGTGATGATGAAAAATAATCATGAAAATATTTAGTAGTAGATTTGACATTTGAAGTCCACCGAAGTGGAGATTGCTTTGGGGCCTATAGCTACAATGGCTGTCGCCTCGAATGATCCTTATTATACATAGAAACCACAACAAGTCACAACAACTTTTATTTCTATTACATTACATATATTTATATAACTACAAAGGGACATTCACAATTACATCCATGTCTTACCCTGGGACTCGAACCCGGGCCCTCGGGGTGACAGAAGCCTCCGCTTACTGACCACGCCATTGGGCGACTAGTAGTAGATTATCGCTCAAAATAACTACCTAAAAACAAATATTAGAAATTGCCCTTTTTAACCCTTTTGAATAGGAGTATTCTGTCGTTGGGTTAAAATTTACCCTTTCAAGGGCGGTGGTTCATTTTTGGACAATTTAATTTTAATCCCTAAATGTCACATCGGCGTCAGAATATTGGAATGGAAATGTCCATTTGATTAAGAACGTGAACAAAAGCTTTTGCTTACTTTTAAATAAATTTGTAAATTCTGGTGACATTCACCAATTTAAAATAAAAAAAAAAAAAATAGAAATATCTTGCCCCTGAAAGGATTAAAAAAAATAAAATTCTAGTTAAAATTTTGTTTGACAGTTGTATTAACATATTGTTAATACATAATATTGTAAAATATAGTTCAAACTATAATTGTTGAACGTCACATTCACCTTGAAAAACATATAAAAATACGATGGTACAATTCTGATAAAATTTTACTTAAAAAGGTGCTAAAAAATACATAAAAGGTTTCTACAACATGAAAACCGTCAAAGATGTTAAAATCCCAAGCACTTTCAACTGCATTATAACAGTCGTCTTCAGGGGAAAACCAGAGGAGTGAAAGTTCATGGAAAATTCTTTGCTTAAGTATCAGTGGACGAGTCTATTTCAAAAGGAAGGGAGGAGGGGGGGGGGGAGGTGGTAAAATGAAAATGATTATGTTTCAAAATCGCTAGAAATATCTAGTATACTATACCAGATCTTAGATATGTTGTAGGATAAAGTATCGTTGCAAGTATTCTTTCTTTGAATTAAAATTTCCAATGATTCTCTGATTATTGACGTGTAGTAATTTGAAGTACGGGCTATGACTCTTGCTTTACTGAAATCAATGTGAATATCTTGTTTTTGGTTTAATCTGGATAGAGCAGTAGAGGGTTTGTTATACTTTATGTCTGTAATATGTTCTTTTCGTCTGTTTTTAAATTTTCTAGTGGTCATTCCTATGTATTAGAGTTCTTTCTGATTTACTTTGTCTGTGAAAGGTATTACATATATGCCAGAAGTTTCATCGTTAGGGATTGGGTCTATTTTCCGGTGTACAAGATCTTTTAACTTGGCAGATGGTTTTGCGATTACGTATATATTATATTTCTTTAATGCATAACTAATCCTTTCAAATAACTGAGGTATATAATTAAAACTATAAAACTTGAGATTATTTTTAATGGATAAACGGACGGATAATGGATAAATGGACGGTTTTCATGTTGTAGAAACCTTTTATGTATTTTTTAGCACCTTTTTAAGTAAAATTTTATCAGAATTGTAACATCGTATTTTTATACATAATATTGTTAACACATAATTAACATATTGTACATGCAGCTTCATCTTGATGTTTGATAAAATAAAACTAGTAAATATGTTTTATCTACATCCATTTTAAATTGTAAAAATGTGTTAAAAGAATTCTTGGAGTTTGAATTTTTACACTTTGGCAAATCTTTCTACACACAATGCTAATATGCATTTATTTTTTAATAACAAAAATATCTAATGAGATAAATTAAGTTCAAATTAAATTTGACAAGACTAAAAGTAGTACTTAAATTATTATTGAAGGCCATAAACAAATTTTTATTGAAATTTTTATATTGGCATAAATTAAGGCCGTATTTCTAATAGCACTTTTTGTTGGAATACAATTTTAAAACTTTAGTTTATTTTTTTAAAATATACATGAATTTTAATAATCAGGGCTTGGCAAATGCTGTCGCCATTGGTACATGACAACAAAGATTTTTAATCTTTCGGTTTTTGTAGTGTTAACGAAAGAACAAAGTGTAAAAAGCATTTTCCATCTCATCACAGAAAACTGCATTCTTTGCTGCTCTAGCCAGTTAGCATGTTATGTCATGCGGTTAGAATGTGGGTCGTTCTTACGGTTGTTTACCAATGTTTTTTGCAAGGGGGTTCGGTTTACAGTTTCAGAGAAATTTGGTAGTAGTGGTGCGGGGTATTGAGAGATAATTTTTAATATTACAATAATCATTTTATTTACTGAAGACTATTTTATAATTATACGTGTTTAGTGTTTGAATTATCTATAGTAAATGGAAGAAAATTCCACTGCACTTCAGGACATTTTTTTAGAGTGGGGGGGGGGGGGTATTTATCCTTAGCGATTTGATTGTTGTATTAAATCGATCCTTAGATTGCTGTATCACAATAAGCCTCCTCCACAGCTTGTTGCTAATTCAGATTACGTAATACTCTACTCCAAAAAAGTAGAATGGTTTATTTTAGCAATGCATAGGGTAGATGAGGGTAAAGATACGCACTTTTCATAAGTTTCAGTTTTTGATGAACACATTAGTCTAAGCTTATGTGACGATCGTTTAAAATGTTACATTACATTTTCTCACCGATTTACAAATGCAGTTCACATTTTCGCCGAAAAGTGGCACTGCAAAATAGGAAAAATAAAAGCCGGTATAAAAATGTTGGAAGTACTGTTGCAAAAAATTAAAACAACGATGTTTTCAAAACAACCATCATTTGCAGCAACAATGTGGTGCAGTCAGGCAAAAATGTCCAGACACCGTGCAAACATGTCAGTTGGAATCGTCTCGCATGCAGTATAGATGTGTTGTTTCAGTTCCGCAATTGTTTGTGGAGTTTGACGGTGTAACAGGTATTTCAGGTATTCCCAAAGAAAGAAGTCACATGGCGTCAAACCCGGAGAATAAGGAGGCCATGCCATGCCACTTCCTGTATGCATGCCGTAATGCAAGGCAATTACACACTCATTGAAATGCTCGCTGAGGAAATCGAATATTGCAGGCGTTCGATGTGGACGAGCACCATCTTGCATGAACCATGAGGCGTTCAATCGGTCCTCCAAAGCATTATGAATCACCACAAATTTCTCCAGAATTTCAAGATATTGTGCAGCATTCGTCGTTCGCTCTCGAAAAAAATGGGCTCTTTGTAGGATATCACGGGCCAGACCATTAATTTTTGGGGATGCAGGGATGACCGTACCGCAACGTGAGGATTTTCGGTTCCCCAAATGCGGGAGTTCTGCTTGTTGAAAAAGCCATCGAGGTGAAAATATGCCTCGTCACAGAACCATATATTTTTAATATTGATTTCGTTCTCATCTAAAAGCTGCAGCATAGTGTTCGCGAAATTCCACTGTGCAAGTATGGCATCCTCGCTCAGGGGATGGCTGAGTGTGGATCTTGTACGGGAACACGTGAAGACTGTGGCGTATGAAACGGTGCGTGGTCATTCTTCGGAGTCCAGTACGAGTTGAGCACGGTGAATGAAAGTCTGGGGCCGCTGTACGATGACTTTCTGTACGGCTTCAGCATTCAATTCTGTAACTGCAACGCGACGCCGACCGACATTTCCAATACGGTCATCATTGACGTTCCCCGTTCGTTAAAATTTTTCGAACAAAGCCTTTATCATATTGTCTGACGGACCGTTTCGGACATTAAATTTCCTTTCAAAACTGTGCCTCGTTTGAACAGAACACAATGAATAAACCATTTTCAATAACGTACACTGTTAAAAATTTGCAGCATTTGCTACATAGTCACTCCATGGCTTTTATAGGAAACTGTTACTTAACTATATTATGGAACATTCTCATTGGTCAGAATAGAGACATTCTATAAAAGCAGCGGATTGACTGTGCAGCAAATGCTGCCTATTTTAAACAGTGTATACTCTTTCAAAAGTACTCAATATCAGATTGCGTAGCAAAATAACGAATGAAGATGTGACGAATTCGATTTCTGTGCAGCTCTCACATACCTGCATTATGTCATCATTTCGCGAAAGTAACTAAATTTGCAAATTGGATAAAATTCCCATAAATACTCAAATGTAAAATCGCCTGCAAACTCTAATACTGCTTGCTATATTTACAGCGTCTAGAAGATATAGTGTGGAAATCTGCTATCCAAACAGCGCTAAAAAGTTGCATCCCTTAAATGTGCAATGATGATAAAATCCAGGAAACCGATCGCAGCGACATCTGCGATATATTTTCAAATTTCAAAGTAAACATCGTATTATTACAGCGTCTAGATCAAATAGTCTTAGAGTTTCAGAAAATATCCTACAGATGTCGCTCAGCATCGTTTGACATTTAAGGGATCCAATATTTTAGCAGCTTAAGTATTACTGGGCTAGCCAAATTCCACGCTACATATTCTAGACGCTGTAGTTATATTCATGCCCAATTCTGAACGCTATATTCCACTACCGAAGAATTTGGGCGTCTGTGGCCGAGTGGTTAAAACATCACGCTGATAATCGCTTTAGAGCGTAGGAGGCTTGTCGGGTTCGACCAACACCTACTTGAACTCTTACAAAGCCATTTGGCGCTCCTCCGGGATTCCACTAACGTCATTAACAGTGGACCGGTGGACCGTCCAATCTGTCCAACTAAACTGGTTTTCAACCTCACCCCCTTCTCCCTTCTTATAGCAATAGCATAGTAGTGTTGCTTGCTTGAACGTGTATTTCATCGATGTTGAAATTGAATGTTTTGTTCCAAAGCATTGTTGGATAATAGGAAAACCACTTGATAATAAGGTAAGATTTTTTATCTTGATTAATCTTAAATATTGCATAAATATATTTATTTATATGTGAACCCTCTAGTATTTTTTATCTGCTTTTGATGTGTTGAATATAAGATATACAAGTCACCACGTGTTCTGCAACTTAATGTGAGTGGGGGGTTTTTTTTGGGGGGGGGGGGGCGGGGGAAGGCGTTTAATATGTAATATTTCATTATTTCGGAATGCAATTATGCTATGTTGTTTTTTACCGGCTCATTTTTTTTCAAATATTCTTATATTTGTATACGTAAACATGACTGAAGCATAAGTGTATTTTCATTTAGTGGTAGTAATAATAACAATTGTTAATATAAAATAGCTGCCTTATACATATTATTTTAAGAAATCAGAATGGTTGAATTCATTTATTAATTAATCATTCATTAATTGCGGAATTCTTGAAATCTTATCGTTTAGGTCATGATACTGATTTTTAAAACGAAGAAAAGAAAAGCAACTTCACTACTTTGTTATTATGTTAAAATAATTGTATGTATTAACTATAAACATTTATGTGTATATGATATCATTGCTCTTACACTTTAAACTACGTTAAATAACGCATATATTTATTGCTGTCATTTAGTTATTCTATTCTATTATTATTATTAAATTTTTAATAATTTAGCTTTTGGCTTTATGTTAATAATTTATGTACCCCAACATATTTTAAACTTAATGAAATTAAAATATTTAATATCTATTATGTTTAAAACATGTCTTATTCGGGTGAAATATATAGTCATAGTTACCAAGAAAGCATTGCTTTGCTTACATTATTATTATTATTATTATTTTAATGGTTTAAAGATTAATTGAATGGTACTTACTTTGACATTATTTTCAAAATTTTAATTAAATCATAGCAAAATACAGAAAATACTATTTCAGTCATACATGTAAATATAATGATTTAGTAAAAAATTATACAGTAAAAATTATATAAAAAATAAGGATAATTAATAATAATACATTTTAAAAATATTTAATGTAGTTTAAAGTTTAGTTTGATCGTCAAAATAATAATAATAATAATGTCCAACAAATTACAGATTGCTATTATAAATATTAATTATGTTTTTAATTAGGTTTTTTTTAAATAATACTTTGAAGATTAGGACTATTTCATTTAATGAGATATTTAATGAATTTCTTATGTCATATTGTTTTTGTTGTTTTAATATAATTTTATAATAAATAATATAGTCAGACTTAAAAATATACATGATTTTTTTAATCAAATGAAACTATATAAAATAACGAATAATTACATGATTACAATTTATTTTTTTCCCTTAGTTTTTAATTTTTCTAAACGCCCATTTTTTAAATTATTGGTATTTTAATTCCCGAATTTTATTATTCCATGTATTTTAAAACTTATGAAAGATTAATAAAATTTATTATTTTAGTCCATGTATAAAACTATGATAACTTTATTGCCAATTTATATACTACATTTTACCTTTATATATTTCAGTTGTTTAAATTATAGAATAAATACTAATACTTGTTTTTTAAGTCAGATAAAAAAAAAAAAAAAAAAAAAAAAAAAAAAAAATCAATTTTACCTAAGTCAGATGTGTCAATGTAATGTTAATTTTTTTTATTATTATTTTAATAATCAAAGTGAGTTTTAAACAATTTTGAATAATGCATAACATTATTAAAATATTTGATATTTAATTTTTGTCTTTTAATTTAACATTTTGTGGTACCATACATATTTCAAAATTTATCAAATCTAAAAATTTAATATTCTAGCTTATGTAAAGTGCATATCGTTTTCAGATAATAAAATATTCAATTTTATTAGTTGCCACATACTGACAAAATTATCTTGAATTTCCCTAAAAATCTCCATCTATAATATTGACTTTATTGCCAATTTGTATATGGAACATGTTTATGAATCTTTATAAATTTCAGTATGTGTTTTATTAGATGTATTTAATAATGGTTTGAAAATTAAGGGAATATTTCATCTGGCATACTATTTTTTTTTTTTTTTTTAAGTTTTAGGATAAATAATAACGATATAAGTAAAAAAAAAAAAAAAAAAAAAAACACAACATGGTATTTTTTCAATTAAATTAAACTACAATAAATAATGAATAATTTTAGCATTACTGTTTACTTTATTACTTTTTCACTAAAGTAATAAAGTAAGAATTTAAGAATTTCACTAAACGCTTAATTCTTAATTTGTTGGTATTTTAATTCTTATGTTTCAGTTCTGGACATATTTTAACATTTATCGAATATGAATGATAAATAATAATCATAATTTTTTAAGATACTTAATGTATTTTGAAGCTTGATTTGATTGTTAACAGAAAAATATAATGCCCAACAAATTATGTATTATTAAACATTATTAGTATCTATAGAATTAAGAGTAATAAACATAGCAATATTACTTTATGCTTTTTTATATTTAAAGCTACCTTATATTCAACATTATCAAAATAACTTATATACTTTGTAAACAATACATCAAAAGCAGATAAAACAAATAAATAAGTAAATGCATAAAAGATTTATCAAGATAAAAAGTACTTACCTCATTATAAAGTGGTTTTCCCATTATCTATAAAAATGTTAAACAAACAGCGCTTGAAAAAAAAAAAAAAAAAAAAAAAAAAAAAAAAAAAAAAAAAAAATTGAAAATACAAATTAGTTTCACTAAAAGATGATTTTTGAAAGTGATTTTTTATGCAATACATCTGAGTTATATTTTTTCACAATAATTACTTTTTTAATATAAAAGTAATGCATTAATGTTTTATTAATTTTCTCTTTTAAAATTAATCTGATTTACCTAGTGTAAATGAAAATCTCTAGCCAAATATTTAATTTTTTTGTCTACTAATGTGTATTTCGTAAAATTGGAATATAACTGATTAGGAAAATCTTTAAATAAATTGTTATATATGTATTTAAAAATTAACCTTTGTTTACAAAGTAGGAAGGACATAAAAAAATAAGTGTTTAATTTAATTCTATTTAAAAAGACTATGCAGTGGAAAAAAATTACAAATTAAATAACAGTTAATAATTTTTCAAAGCTCAAAGAAAAGGGCAGAGTTCCACCGGGGGAAAAAGAACGTAGGTCGTCTAAGAGTGACGTCACAAAATCGCCCAAAGGCTTTATGTCAAGTGGGTGTTGTACTAGGCAGAAAACGCTCTTTCTCCCATTGCCTATTATGCTGGTATTTGAAATTTTTTCAAATTTCTTTCAAGTTTATAATTTTAATAACTAATCATATATCATGGTGAGCAGTTGTTCCACATATGGTTGTAAAAACCCTTGGAATAAAGAGGGAAATATACAATTTCACAGATTGCCTTTTTCCCCCTTCTCATGTTTAACAGCCAAACGTGTATAATATTGCTTTGTGAATGATAATTTTTTCGTATTGATTTATTTTAATTTCAATTATCGTTTTTCTGCTCGTGTTTACTACAAAGATTACTAAAATACTTATTGGAAAGTATTTTGAGATTAATGCGGCAGAAAATTTCGGTCAAGTCCGTTAATGGGCAAAATCGACCCTCGGGGATGGAAATAGGGAGGGGTTTTGTGAAAATCGAAAAAAAAAAAACCCCATAACTACTTAATTATAATACATATCAAATCAGTTTAAAGTTTACTTCTAGGAAAAGGGCCAAAAATCTATGTATCACAGATTTTTGATAAAATTTAAAATGGGTTCAAAGGGCGAAAAAAATAGGATTTTAGGGAGAAAAAATTCATAACTTCGTCAATTCTCAAGATACCTAATTCACTTAAACTTATTATAAATCTTCTTAATACTATCTACAACTTTTATTTTGACGAATTTTTGATAAAACCAAGTCTTACTGCAGCAAAAGAAAAAAAAGAAAATGAGAAAAAAAAAATGGTGGAGGGGGGGGGGGGGGGGGGAGTTGAAGGGAAAAAAATTCGTAACTTCGTCAATTCACAAGGTATTCAATCCACTTAAATTTATTATACATATTCTTAATATTATCTACAACTTTCGATTTTACTACAATTATTGACACGTTTTTGATAGGAGCAACTCTTACAGCAAAACAAAATAAACAATAGGTGTTGACGAAAATAATTATTGTATTAAGGGTGTACTCAAATTCAAACTGCTTATTTTGACTCATTTTTGCTCTCAAACGCATCCATTTGGTAGGTTCTCTTATTCAGAAACTATGTGCCGTATTGGTCGGTTTTTTGATAAAGGCAGAATATATTTCAAAAAATGCTGTCAAAGTAGGCATTTTGAACCAAATTTCCCGAAGCGACATTCATAGCGTTTGTTATTCATTTACAGGGACACACAAAGGAAATCGGTTACAGTACTGTCTGAGTAATAATTGCTGGAGAGCACGGTTTAAAATTCGGTATGCGCTTTTAAATTTAATTTTTTTGTATCTTACCCGTTATATATAAATTCTATACTTCAAACACAGGGCTGCGCAAAAGTATTCACGTACCGTTCTCCTTATTAGAGGAAATTGCTGAAGGTAAATTTTCAACTGAGGTATATGTAGCTCTTAAGTGAACTAAATTTTGCCTTGCATGTAGCTAATAGATTCAAATCTGTAAATCATACGCAGGACTGCAATTCGCATAATTTTCCGATTGTGGATGGGAACAGCTGAAATTGGGTTCTGAAATGTATTATGCGTTTCCATATGGTTGAATTAGACGTAATATTTTAATTTTTTAAACAGTGCAGTTTTGTTACATTATTCTGAATGTGTTGGAAAGTGTTTCATAATCTATGCTTGACGCATGATTTTTTCTTACTTGTTTTTTACTTATATCATTACTAAACACATTATTAATATATTTCCTCATTAAATAGTGCTCTTTTTTTAAACGCTTTTTTCTTTCTAAAATGAATTACATTATTAATTATAATTTTAATAATTAAAGCTTAAAAATGTATAATGTTCCTAATTAGAGAGTTAAATGTTTAATAATTATTAATTTGTAGTAGTGTTAACTATTTAATATTAAATGCAGTTATTAATAATTTTAATAAATATTAAATATCACTAGTATTTAATGAAGTTTTACGTAATTATTACGATATTAATATATATAACATTATTGTATGATATTAATTATAATAAAACTAATTTGCAGTTTTTATAATATCTGTAATTACTAACAAATAATTATAATTTTATTAATTAAAGTGTAAAAACATGCATTATGTTAGCAATTAATGGTTTGTTTTGGAAACCTAAAACTCTTGTTAGCTATTCAGTATTTGAATTTAAAAAAAATTCCCTTTCTTTATCATGATTTTTTTTTACACTCTATTTGTAAATTTTTCTTTAAAACAATGAATGTATTGATAAAACCAATTAAAATATTTGTCTTTCATTCAGATAAGATAAGAAAGACATATTTGAGTGTTAAAAAAGCTTGAAAATTAAATGACATTTTCAAAACAACGCTATCTGCCGATTTTAAATGGATATGAAAGAAGGGATTTATAAACAATTTAATTAAAAATATTCCGGTTAAATAAATATTAATTGGATATTTCCTGTTCTTATAGACCACTCACTCTCATTGTTTTTATAAATTACCTAATAAGAGACGAATAAATTAGGATAATAATAAAGAGATTTCTGCTATATATGACATTGAAAACGCGGGCTATTTTTTCTCTTCTGCCTATTTTGCTTCCTCAGGGTGTAATTCGGCTAGCAGATGACTGACCGGAGAGTACGACCTCCTGTTGTATGTAGAGCTCAGTGTATATGCGTAATGTAATGTCCAAGTGGTGATCGCAGCGACATCTGCGGGATTTTCGTATTACTAGTATTACATTGTATTGACTAGCAATACCTTGCAGTTGTAGAAAATATCCTGCAGATGTCGTTGCGATCTGTATATTGCAGCAGCATCGTTGCATATTTAAGGGATACAATATTTTAGCGCTTTTTTAAGTATTACAGAGATAGCCGATTTCCACACTATGTATTCTAGTCGCTATAATCGGAGCCTAAGAGCAAAATTGTACTGGCGAACGAGACCCACTCATACCCTTAAGCTCCTTCTTTCGCATCAATGCTGAGTGACGCCAATTTCGGTCTCGACTGAGCGCCTATCGCTGTCAGCGCCATCTATTGTTTGAAATTCGAACTAAAATCAAGAATCGCAGTAAAGAAACTCCTGACATACATAACCCCCTCCTGCAAGAATTTAATATCTGTCACCGTTCGCTAGTTATTGAATTTTAAAATCCATCCGTTATTTTTGTAACACCCGGTATATTTCTTACCTTTTTTTAACGAACTAAGTGAGAATTCTCGTATAGACTAAGTAAATAATCGCAAACAAAAACATGATATTTTCTTAAGTTTTAAGAGAGTGATAGAAAAGGAAGTATTCCCTAAAGAGAAATAACGTTGTATATGTTGCCAGATTCAAATTGCAAACTTGCTTACGAGGTATAAGTTGTATCAACAAATGACAAACCATTTTATGAAAACTTATTTTGAAAGCACAATATGTTCAATATATAAGTTTTTAAAAATTACCCATAAAGCATCGCCTAATCCTTTTTAAGGCCGTTAACATTGGACAAATAAAAATCTGTTCTCAACTGAAATAATTCCTTGCAGGAATCCAGTATGAATTACCAAACAACCGACCTAACCAGCGAACAGGCTCCAATAGTCATGGAAATAGCACACATTTGATAAACCTTCAGTCGTGAAATGGAAGTCTCCTCAATCATGCAATAACTGTTTAAAAGAAAATTGATTAATTTAGTATAAAGACAAAATCTTGCCAAATGGATCACATTCTATTTAAAGTACAAGAACTTTGAATAAGAGCGCTATAAAATTGATAAAATGAGCACTACAGATCTGTTTAGATTCATCCGATTCTGTTCATAAATCCAATCCTTGATCAGATGAACCCAGAAGTGGTTCAAAAGGTAACCAAAACGAGTCAAAGGGACTTGCGGTTACTTTCGAACACCTGTGAACACTGGATGAAGGATAAGATTTATAGGATCCGAAACAGATCTGCAGTATTCAGATTATCTTTATAGTGCTCCTATTCAAAAGCTTTTTTACTTTAATCTTCAGACGCCACTTTATCCAGTTCACCGGCAGCAGAGATAGGGAAACATTCTTGTTCCCATTAGACTAATATCGGATCTGCCGTTGAAGTGGTTATAGAAGCATTTTTATATCGCATACCGTTTCATTTTGAGACAGGATTTAGATAACGCAATGGACATAAGAAATTAACGAATGTAAACTAGTGCATCAAAAAGTTTATTAAGAGTAGTTTATACAGCTTTTATACAAATTTTGCAATCTATACAAATAACATATTACAGCGAATTCATAGTCTTCTTTATAATTTCGCAGCATTCTTCCATTTCATTTTTGTTAATGACCAAAGGAGGCGCAAATCTGATAATACTATCATGAGTCGGCTTCGCGAGAAGTCCATTGTCCTTCAATCGGAGACAGATATCCCAAGCTTTGTACTCTGAAATAGAAAAAACAAAAATTTACAAAATAAGTCTTCGAACCAAATTTTCTAAACAATACATCATTAAGTAAAACCGACTTTAATTATCAGAAATCAATCATTTTCTTGACCCTCTCCCCCCAATAAAAGAAAAAAACCCCGATTAAACGAGGACGGTGTTTAAATTATAGTTGCATTTCGTAAATGATCTATATATTTAAAACAAAAATTACTTATTTCGTCAACTGCCCTGAGATTTCTGCTGAACCAATTTTAATAACTATTTTTTAATTGAAAGCTGCTTATTTGTAAATGATCTCGCACTAGCTATTTTTCTTAAATATTTACATTTTTTATATTTTAAAAGTTTTCAATGAAATTTATTCAAAATGGTGACAATCGTGTTACTTCGATTGTTTCAGTGAAAAAAGAAATACAGTTTATATTTATTGAATTTATATATCTTTATTGGAGCTATTTTATCATTACAATAAAAAGAACAGTATTTCAAATTTGAATAGATGGTGCTTAACAGAGCATAATGAACCTAAAATTGAAACCACATTTTTTAAATTCATAAATTCATTCTAGGTAATATTTTCCACTGAATTAAATCCATTGTATTAATTCGTATCCAATTGCAACCATAAAAATATTTGGAGATTTATCACCTATGTGGGCTAATGGAAAAATGCTTTAACATGAAGTTCTTAAAATATTATATTGTCATCTCAAACACACCTTTGTACATTTTTTTTTTTTTAATAATTCTAGCCGATTGGGAAGAAAATTAAAGATAGATTACAAAAAAACAAGTTGAGTAAAACAAAAAGGGTACAAAAATGAAAATCTTTTTTTCGTTGACAGATTGCAATTTAGCGCTAAAGTATCGTATTTTATGATTAAACTGATCGTATAATTAAACTTCCGTAATCGGGTCCATAGACGAAATGGCGTATTTGAGCAAGTTATGTTTGGTGCAAAAGTATTGTTTAAAATTTTCATTTTGAAGGGCATTATAGGTAAACAATTTTTTATTTTATTTATATATATACAAAGCTTGGAAGTGGATCCAATTACGAAAGATCAATATAAAAAAAGCTAAAGAAAACTCTTTAATTTACTTTAATAATTTTCCAAGTCTAAAAACTTATCTGTCACTAAAAAATGGAGTTGCTTTACATAGTAAACAAATGTTCATCGAGATATATTTTGGAAAAATCATACTTTAAAATTACTTAAAAAGCCATTAAATCACTAAATTGATTTACTTTCAAATAAATTTCATTCGAAAGTGCATCCCCACCTTATTCGCGGATATAAAAATTTTAATTATTGAATGTTTAAAAGTAATGTAAGATAAAGGCGAAAACCATAGCACCGGCCGTTGCCACAATCGCTATACATTTCTAAAAATAGCTTCTATATTTTTGACAGCCGCCCAAAGGAGAACTAGGAGGTTGGGGAGGGGGGGCAACTGGGGGGGGGGTGTGAGAGCGCCCGAAAGATTGATTTTTCAAAAACCCCCATCGAAATACAGTATACTCCCTCTAAAGCGGACTCTGTGCAAGACGGAAATCTAACTCGGAAAGATTTTAAAGCCCCTGCGAATCCATAGAAATAGGGTTAAATTTGTCTAAGGCGGGATAGTGTCTACTACGGAAAATTTTCTCGGTCCCGATCGATTCCGTCGTAGACAGTTTACTGTACAGCTAATTAAGAAACCATTATATAACTTTAATAGTTCATGAGAGAAGGTGCGTCAAGATCAGCTGTTTTCTTCATTTAAAAAGTATCAATTTCTTATTAGTTTTGCATAACTACAAACATTGCGCTTTGTTGGTATTTATCACAATCATTATTTAGCCGCAGATGTCGGGATAGCATATGTCGGGATGTCTCGCTATGTTTCTATAAGAATTTGAAAACACAAATAGTGTCAAAAAATGGCACTCAATGTGGTATGGAGGAAAACACTTTAAAAAAGAAAGAAAAAACTACACAGAATTTGCATTATAAACACGATTTGATACTTATGTTAGTTTAACCTTTAACTAATGTTACCGGTCTCTCAGACCGCGGATTTTTTCAATTTTTATAGTTTGTCTTTTGAATAGGTAAATTTTAATTATAACAGTCCTGTGCAAAAAGTTAAGTACAAAAACACCTGGTCTGGTATGAGTTAAGGTAAGTAAGACGTCTAGTATGAGTTAATCGTGCCTTTTATTCATCTTTCGATGGAGCGGTTTCACCAGGCCCGGACTGGCCAGGTCGGCTAGTCGGCGATTGCCGAGGGCCCCCGGCACAAGGGGGCCCCGGAGGAGCCTCCAAAAATGGATATGCTAGTTCTAACTAGTTACATCAGAATAATTTGACTGTTTCCCAGTAAGTTTTCCATTAATCTTACGCATTTACAATCCATTTTAAGCAGTTGCAATTTGGTTTTTGTATATGGTAGCAAATGTAAGGTGGCCCCGGAGGTGGTCTCCAAAAATTGATATACTGCTTCATAACTAGTTACCTACATCAGAATATTTGACTGTTTTCCCGTCATCTTACGCATTTGCTATCAATTTTACGCAGTTATCAGTTGTTTTTTGTTTATGGCAGCCTATGTAAGGGGGCTCCGGAAGGGCCTCAAAAATGGATATACTACTTCATGACTACTTACATCAGAATAATTTGACTGCTTTCCCGTAATCTTATACGCATTTACAATCAATTTTAAGCTGTCTCCAGTTGGTTTTTGTTTGTGATAGCCTATGTAGTAGCTCCGGGTAGTGCCATCGTCTCGCTGGTGAAACGGAGGAGGGTCTGCCTACGGAGATTTACTGCACATGCTCAATTTCTACTGAAAATCGTAACCAGGATTGGCAGGACAACTGAAACAAATCGCCAAAAGCTTTTTGCAATTCCTTCAATTCGCATATACTCTGCTGCATTTCGTAGGAATCTGGTTTTTAAAAAATGTTTTTATTCTGCAAATGAAAAAGTAATTTGCCCTATTTTAAGTTGTACAAACTATGACTGAGACTCTTTGAATTTAATTGCAACCTCTTAAATGTTTATGTACCGCGTTGTTGTTATTCTCGTGCTTACGAAGCAAGATGTTGTTCACGCTAATATTCCTAACTTAATATGTAACTTTTGCTTATTAAACTAATATTTAACTTTAAATTGCGTCGGATAGTACTCAAGATGCAACTGTTTCGGACCAGCTGCAATTTGCGTTCGCTGTGGCGTTCAAGAAAAAATATATGAAACCTTTTAGAAATAACATTAGCCGATAATTCATGTCGATTGATTTTGTACGAACTTATAAAATCAGAATTAGCCGAGTGTGATATTGCACAATCAATTATTTCTTATTCATTTAACGGAGCAACAAATATGAAAGGCTGCTATAATGGTCTACAAGTTTAGTTCAAAAAGGAAAACAAAGATCTTATTTACACTCACTGAATAGGAAACGTACGGAACTTGATAGTAGCTGATTTAACAGTAACGTTGTTCCTATCAGAAAATTTACTTAGGTTGGTGTAAGAATCTGCCGTTTTTCCAAGCTCATCTCAAAAAAGAATGGCCGTATGGGAGAGGGAAACAAAAATAAAACATATTTCAAATGAAAAACTGCACAGGATGCAAAAAATAGGAGACACAAGATGGAGGAGCAAATATAAAGCTCTTTCTTCGATTATCGATGAGGGAATTTTAAGATATGAGGAGAGTGTAAACACAAAGAAACTATCCCATTTTATTACCGTTTTAAAAGAAATATCAAATGGAAGTTTTGAATGCAAATCTAAATTCATGGTAATAAATTTGATTAGTAAATAGTATAAATTTGAAAAGTTATTTATGTATATTGTTTTACTAGATTTATTTCTTCTTACATCTCCTACTTTAAATTATTTACAAGGTAAAACTATTATAAAGTAAGGGATAAAGGTAGGGGTTTAAAGTAAGGGATAAAATATTATAAAGTAAGACTATTCTACAACCTGGAACTTGGTACAGAAGCTGCTTCAACGAGTAAGGGATAAAGGGAGTGATAAACACTCTCAGGTTCTGTATTCAAAAACAAAATATTATGCAAGTACAGGTAATAGCAAATTAGAAGATAACAATATCTATGTAGAAGTAAGGTAATGCCTATTGAAAAAGCAATAGATGAAGCTCCTTGAATATCAACTGCTCAAAACTATAAATTGGTCTTTTTCAGTGTTTTAGATTTTGCCAGGACAAGTATCGAAGGAAGATTTAGTCGATTGATTCCTAGTTAGAACCAAAGAAAATTAATGAAATCGTAATGCTTTATACAGTTTTTTAACGGAAGTCCTTTGTAGTATTTCTAAACTTTGTAAAGTTGAAAGAAATCAATTATTGATAGAGCTGAAATGGTTTGTAGATCAGTATGAAAGTTTTACACTGGCTGAAAAATTAACATTGAAAGAAAACAAGACAATCTTTGGATGGAGCTGAAGAAATCTGTGAATATGACGATATAGAATCTGAATTTGAAGAAGACAAAAATTTTTATGTTTACTCCTCTGACAAGAAACAATGTTTTCTGTGCTTTTCTGTCGTTTTTGAACTCTCCCACAATCTTGAATGTTTACCATCTTGCATGTAGCTTAAAAGTTTGTATTAACCATACCTTGGTATGGTAACCTTGTGGAAAAATCACCTGTGAAAGGGTGTTTTTAAAACAAAGTAGTTAAGAATCGACTTAGGTCTATTTTAAGCCAAGACCTTATGTCTAATCTTTTCATGAATGTAGAAAGAGACTTATTTTATAATTTGGATGACATAGCCAGGATCAGTGAAGAACTGACCAAAAAGCTGTTAGGTTAGTAAACAGCCATTTACAATCGCATAACCTTTCGTAGTTCGCCGTATCTGTACCAAGGTACGGTACAGCCATTTTTGTCTTTATTTTACAATTTATAACAAGTAAATCAAAATTAAGGAGGACATTATTTTTTACAATGTTTTTTTTTTTTATTTTTATTTTTTTTTTTATTACCGCTGTGTCCATTTTAACACTCTAACATAGTTGAAAAGTGTTTATGAATTCGGGTTGTCTGTCCGTCTGTGCTCTAACTCGCGTAAATATATTCAGATTATCATGTTACTTATCTATGTGTTATTGGGGTTTACAATGGCATGTTCGGTAATAAAAATGAAGTGTGTAACATTTACGGTTCATTTACAGGCACAATCAAAAGTATTCCGTTACATGACGGTCTATGGGGGAAATATCGTATGCGATGTATTTTAATGATACTACACATTTTTAAGGATATTGAAATTATACACACTGAATAACAGTGTGGTGTACTACAAAGCTCTTATTGTATAATCTGATGTGCATATAATTTATTGTCCATTTACAGGGACACACAAAAGTATTTGGCTACAGTACTGAATATGAAGAATATTTGCTGTAAGTGTGTTTTCAGTTGCGGTACGTGATTTAAAATTTAACTATTTTTTTGCATATTACTTGGCAAATATAAGTCCTATAGATCCTATATAGAGCTACACAAAAGATCTCAAGTACATTTCCATTTATTGACGAACATTGCTGGCTAGAAATTTTTAACTGCACTATGCATCTAATTTAACAGACTTTTAGCATGCAACGTAATATACGTACATAGATCATATAGAGGGCTGCAAAAAAGTTCGGATATTTTTGCGATTATTGTTGGTAATTTCAGTAATTGTAGAACAATTGTATTATCCATTTTCTATATTGTTCATTTAGACATTTCACCTTAATAAACTGCAAAGCTTTACAAGTTTCTGAATGTGTTGGAAAATATTACATAATCTTTGCTGGGCGCATGATTTTTCGTTCTTGTTAATTTTTACTTCGGTACTACAGTAGGATTTAAATTATTATGGTTTCAACGCAGAGTTGTTGTATTTATGACGGCCAATTATCTGCACGAAGGATATAGGCCCAGGGGGGAGTGCCCTTCGTGGGGGTCTTTCTATGGGACCTAACCCATATTAACGCTTGGAAATCCAAGGTTAGAAGAAAACCACGAAAACTCCGAACGATTAGGCCGACGGGCGCGATAGCGTTCGAACCCAGCACCTCCCGTCTACCAGCTTCGAGAGCAGAACCTCTCAACCACTGGCTTCAACACCGAGATTTAGTTGCCTAAAACTAAAGATATTTTCCCCCTCTCATTTTTAAGTTACAAACAACTCATAATTAATTAGTATATTTATTTTTCCTAACATGGAACTAGTTTAGTTACTGTATATAAAATAATATAAATATAAAAGTAAGTAAACTACAACAGTTGAATATTATTTTTTTACTCAAGTGTTAGGGTGTATCAAAAGTATTTTCATTTTTAGGATACCTCTATATCTATATGAAGAGCTACAGATGGTACTATCTTATAATTAACGACCAGTGCAAAATATTATATTAAAGAGCATATGTTCCTCCATATTACATTACGCTAATATCTATTCTTTTATCTATTTATAGGTAATATAATGGTTGATACAAATATTGAAATATTATCCATCTTAAGACATTATTTTAAAATTGCTCATAAAGTTTCTGAAGCATCTCGTAAAATCCAAGAAGTGGAAGTGGATGATACGATCAGCAAACGTACAGCCCAAAACTGGTTCAAACTTTTCAAGGAGATGACTTGTCACTTAAAATGAAACCCAGAAGTGAGAGGCAATCATTTGTTAATCTGGAAGATTTGAAGCAAAGAGTGGAGATTAAACCAACTACCAGCACACAGAAACTTTCAGAGGAGCTAGGATCGTAAAAGTACACGATATGCCAAGCTTTACATAAACTACAGAAAACGTACAAGAACTTTAGAGAAGTTCTTTATGAACTGACTATGCAGCAAGTAAATCACAGAATGGAAATGTGCAAAACTCTTCTGGAAAACTTACAAGATTTGTAGTTTTCAAACACAAAGTGACATCTGATGAGAAATGATATCTACGGAACACAGATAATCGAGAAATAATTTTTTAATGTGGGACAATCAGTCCAACATGTTACAAAACAAGCGCGGTTTGAAAAGAAGTTCACGATCAATGTCTGGTGAAATTTTGAGCATGTCATTCCTTTTGAAATCATTCCACATGTTCGATCGGTCAACTCTGAAATTTACTGTGAACAGATGGACAGGATGTATGTTTCTTTGAAAAACAAATGGACTGCATTAGTCAACAAAGAGATCTTAAGTGCAAGACCGCACATGTCTCGCAATAAAGTAGAAGATCTTGACGGAATTGAACTTTTACTTCATCTCCCACATAGTCTGGACCTTGCTCCTTCGGTCTGTCACATGTTCCGTTCTATGACATCATTTTTTTTTTGGGGGGGGGGGGCGCTTGTGTAATGTTCACGATTTGGAACGGGGTTGTCTAGGCATTTTTGCTTCCAAATTCAAAGATTGGTATCAAAATGGTATTGTTCAACTTTCAGGAAGATGGAAAGAATCCATACAATGTCATGTTTTATATACTGATTTGTGATACGTTTATTTTACGCTGAAATATTGCAACAAAGATTTCATTGTGAAAGCAAAATTATATTTGATACAGCCTAATATTTTCCAAGCAAAAAATTATCTAAATGCGGTTTTTAGGCAGGTAAGCCTAAGTTACAAAAAATAAATATTCTAATATTGTATTCCCTCTAAATTTTCAGTAAGGGGCCCCTTTTTAATCTCTAGCCGAGGGCCCCCAAAGGCACCAGTCCGGGCCTGGGTTTCACAAACCGCTTCACACTAGTTATGTGACAATTTCTGTGACATCAGTTAAAGGTTAATAAAATCACTAGTTTCTTCTAACTACAATTTTCTTTCCTTCATAAGCTTTAGCGGTAACCTATTTTCTGAAATATTCTCTCCTTTGAATTTCGACGGGTGCGCCTAGCATTATCAGACATGAAGATTTTTTTTCTAAAAGCAATCAACTTTAAAATGTCTAAAATTGACGTTTCATGACCAGATCGTATGCAATGACATCGTAAGTTTTCTTCTCCCCCATATCAGAATTCTACAAGATACATGTATTTTTTTTTATGCTAAAAGGAAATTACGATAGTCCCTTGTATTCGTAGCGCAAATGACTGTTGCTACTGTGAAGGCATGTTGTTCAAAAGATCAAAAGTATTATATTTAACAACCCCTTGTTCCTCGACAAGTTAATAGATTTCATGCTAAAATACTTTAATTTGATTAGAAAATACAAGCAAGTAAATATTTTTAAGCTAAAATATGTAACATTTATTTTATGGATATTATCTTAGTTATTCACCTTAGCTTCCGTATTAAAAAACGAGTCGTTAACCAGCACAACTTTCATTCCAACCCTCCGGTTACGAGGTAAATAGTTCAAACTTTTATAAGGCAATAGAGTTCGAACTCTTGATAAATCATATCAGAAGTTCAACAGACTCCACCCCCCCCCCTTTTTTTTTTTTAAACACTGTGTGCTCAAGCTCTTAATTGAAAATTAAGCAATGCATAAAAAAAAAAACTTGTTTGCTAAGTTTTTTTTTCCTTTACTTTATCTTATTAATAAACGCTTTTTTTTAATACGATGCACGTACAACAAAATTACTACTCTGCTTGTTTATTCCGTTTTTTAATATTTATTATTTTTATCAATTACATTCCTGTATTTCACTTTCGTGTAATAAGTTTTTTTTTTATTTTTTATTGCCCTACGCTCACGAACCCCCGTTCAGAATTCGAAACCTCTAAAAACATGGTAATGTGCCCTGTTTTAAAAATATTCCGGTTACGGGAGACAATGAAATTATCACAAATGGCGACGATCTTCTGTAATCGGGATGTCATGCATTTCAGTTTGGAACTGAAATTTTTCGGTTACCATGGCCTCATCCACTTCTGTGGCGACAGCTGATGGCTGTTTTGGAGATGAGATTAATTACACATATCAAAATCAGTTTTTATGAAATAGTTGGGTTAAAAACGTCGTTGCCTCTCGGACCTTTATATCGACGCTGTGGGCAATATTCTTCTGGTTTCGAGGATGCAAAACTCCGTCAGTTTGGGAATAACATGCAGAACCGTGGTATTGAAAAGCACTGTTTTGAAATTTTATGTTTAAATAGAGTTCGAGATTTTCAGGAACAAGTATAGCTTATGCATAAATTATTCTCTATTTTAATGCACCATCCTGCATATTTTCAAGTTATTTTTAAACTATTTTTTTTATTTTAATAAGGATATACGAATTTTCTAGTATGTTACTTATCGAATAGTAATTCGTACAAAATAAAGTGCTTTACGCATGTATTTACCTGTATTTATGCTGCATGAAGTGATGAAATATATGAACAAAATTGCTAGCTGCACTATTTTTACGCTATATGATTCCCACTGTGACGTCAAATGAATATTCTCCATAAGAAAAGTTTTAAATGTATCGTTTTAATATATGACGTAATTTTCCTCATTAAATGGATTTCTCATGTAATAATTTTATTTTTAAAGGTTCTTTTTTAATATTCACGTGTAAGCATTTTTATGACATACTTTTTCTCCATTTCCTGCTTTAACATGTGATAATTTAATTTAAAAAAAAAATTCTGTTTTCAGTAGACACGTCCGCGTGTAAATTTTTATTGAAATGAAATATTTGCTCTGCTTTACAATTTGGCAACAACCATTCTTTTTCTAAATATGAAATAAATTTCCATCAAAATAAAAATTTGAATTAAAAAAAAACGGAGGAGGAACCAGTCGAACATCGACAAAGGAAAAATGTTTAAGAAGGAACTGTTTCATTGATAATAAACCTACAAAATTATATACAATAGAAAATTCATCTTAAATTGGTTAGTTTAACTCTCAAACAAATATTATTTAAACCTAAAATTAACAAAATACTATTTCTATAAAACTGTTGTCCATGGGTCGCATTCTACAGGGAAATTTACTGTTTCGAACACTGTTTTGAAAATAATATCTTCATAGTACCTCTCTTGCATATTTAAAATTTAAAAAAATATGAAGACTGATTAATAGTCCTGGTAGGAACAATAAAATTTCCCCTATGGAATGCGACCCGTGATTGTCTGAATTATTAAAATTAAACTTCAATCGCGTATGTAACCAGTAAAATAAAATTAAAAAATTATGATGAGGTTATTACGATGAAGTTATCAATTAAGTTTCTTATGCTTCATTTTCACGAATCAAAAGGTAAAATCTCACGGTAAAATCTCAAATTATTGCCAAGATCATCATTGTTTGCTTGTATAACTTGACGAAGCGAATTCATCCAGATGATAATCATTAAGTTCTTTAATATATGGTCACAATTTTTTGAACAAAGGCTTCCAAAACTGAGCATGCACATTGTATGTCACTGCTCTTCTATAAAGACACTAATTTTTTTGTAAAACATAGCGCTTTATCTACGTGTGATTTCGATTACGTTATTTTTTTTAAAAAGAAGTTTTTTCGCGTGTGAAGAATTTCAAAGCAGCTGGGGTGAAATGACGTACTTCTACAAAACACATTTCAATTTTAAGAATTAAAAAACGCGCTTTTTTGTAAAATGACGTCATTTGCATCCGCTAAAACATTCCACTTTTATGATCCAGTCTTAAACATCTACATAGAGCTTCTAGAATTCTTAAATTTTGTAGTCCTACATCAACAGAAAAAGTATTCAAATGACGTCATTATCGCAGAATACAAAAACACAACAAAAAGCAATATCCTCATTCAAGAAGCTCGGCAAAAAGAAATCGGGTATTTAATGTTACATATGCCGCCACTTGTTTGTTTATAATAGCTCCATGTTTTATCAGAAATCATTTTTTCAAAATTCGGAAAATATTGTTGTTACACACGGATACATTAAATTGCATTCTTTCAGCTTTCTGATACGAAATAATTGGGAGGGAAAAGTCACAGTTATTAGCCCCCGATAAGCTATTTCTTTCTTCCATCTTACTTTGTGTAGTCTCCAAAAAATAACATTACGTTGTATAAGCCAGTTGTAAAACAAAGCAAATCTTTCATTGTACGATTAAATATTCTACAGCAATTTTTTAAACTTCTAAGCATCTCACATTTTCAATTTTTATACCATCGTATTCGGAAAAAAAGTATTTTTAAGTGCAATTTATTTGAAAACTGCATCTCCATTTATTTGAGATATTTTTTTTTTTGTAGTTTTTAGCGAAATGTGTTTAATTTTGGCAACTTAAGTACTCCATTTCTGTAGAAAGTAAAGCGAAAATATCAGTTAAAGCTTTTTGTTGCCATTTTCTCATAAAAACTGAAAAAAAAAATACGTGCTATTTTGAAAAGATATAAATGAATGATTTCTGATAAAACAAGGAGCTATTATAAACTAAATTTAATTTTAAGTAATGACGTCATTTTATATATAATAAAATCACGTATTTTAAGTCTTAAAACTGAACTACAGTAGAGTCCCGATTATCAGAGTTCCGCTTAACCAAGTTGCCGCTTTAACAGAAATATTTTCTTCTGATGGACTGATGGCTTCTGTTATTATGAAACAGCCATTATAAATGAAGTGTTCGGTGAAGATGAAAGTCGTAAAAAGTTAGAAAAGTTAGAAAAGAATAAATTTTTTTTAAATGGCTGTTTCATAATAACAGAAGCCATCAGTGATCAGTCCATCAGAATAAGAAAAAGATCCATTCCAAAAGGTATAAGTTCGATTAACTCGGATAATCGGGACTCGACTCTACCTATATTTATATACTTTTTTTTTCATCGGGGGCGATACTAAATTCTGAAAAAGCAGAATTCCTGTTCTCTAGTTTTTTATTTAAAATATGTTTTCGTAAAGAGAAAGTTATATCGTTTGTAAAATATTTTTGCTATAAACTAAGAAACATTTAATTGATGAATAGAAGCGAAATAAAATTCACCAGATTTAGACGGTATTTCTGACATATCATGTATTTTAATTTTACTTTTTATGGAGGAAATGGCAACAAAAAAGTACAATAATCTATTTTCCCTTTACTTTTAATAGAAATGGAGTACTTCTGTTGCCACAATTGAAAAATTTGTACTAAAAATCATGAAAAAAATATTTCAAAAATAAATTGAGATAGCTTTCAAACAAATTGCATTTAAAAGAACATTTCTTTCATTATACGACGGTATAAAAACTGAAAATGTGCGATGTATAGAAGTTAAAAAATTTTCAGTATCGAAAATTGCAAAGTAAAAATTCATTTCAAATTTGAAAGTGTTGCCATTCGCAGAATGACGTATGCGTTACGCACAGATATGTTTGCCCTTTATAACACAGAAGTAAGTAAAAATTAATTGCGCACTGCACGCCACAAAATTATCAAGCATCTTACTGTGAACGATAGTTAAACAACTATTCGTAGTTTGTTCCGATAAAACATTTTTAAATTAACTAGCTTGACAGACTAACATTAAATAAAATAATTCTTCGATTTAAAAACTAATTCAGTACGTTTTATCGTATTTATCTATAAAATTGCCAATTTCGACCTTTCTATATATACTGTAGTCTTCCAAATATTAGCCTAGAAAGACCCCCCTCCCCTCGTTCACAAAAAAATCCATTTACAGCGGCGGTGGTGACAGCTTTAGTTACTTTTTTTTTTTTTTTTTAGGATAGAGATATCCTTTCTTCAAGTACACGCGATTATCAAATACATTTGAACTGATAGAACCGATGGATGATAAAATATGGTAAATTTATTTGTATACGAACCCAGTGTCGTAGTCTAACAATACGGGGCGTATCACACCAGCCAAACCTCTATTTTTGTTTATAATTAAGTCAATAATGAAGCTATTTCCAAGAGAATAAATAACTATTTTCTGTGAAAATTCGCGACATCGAGAAAAGTGCACTGCATTTCGATCAATAACAACGTATATACTACTAGCCACTTTTCGGATTTGAAAGGGTCTAACTCATTACTGTTTGGTCGTAGATGGTGACCATTTCTGGTACCTTTTTATGTTTCATCCCATTTCACAGAAAACAAAGCAAGTCTTAATTTAGATATATTCACTGTCACAGTTAGAAATGGAAATGTAGATTTGGCTTGAAGTCGGACACTCTGCATTTCTCATTAAATAATTGGACGGAACTCTGGTTTGCCTATACAAAAATGTCTTTCCCTTAAGCCATGTTAATACTTCTCTTTATGAATAGGTACTGGCAACTGTAATGTTCTAGAGACGGTATTACATTTAACCCTACTTCCCATTCTTTCGACTTAAGATTACTTTGTTCAAAAATTCATATAAACTAATAAATTAATATTAAAATGTCTTAAAAGTCAAACAAAAAAATAGATAAAATCTTGCCTTTATTCCGGAGTGAATTTAACTTTAGATCCCCTGTCGTGATCAATTTGAATACAAATTGCATTTTATAAAACCCAACATTCTTTTAGGATTATTTTATACGAAATGTTTTCTTTTTTTCCATTTTATTCTCTGCTTCAGTATAATGTTTTAGATATTTTTTTGTAAAAAAGGTTTAACTGGTGTTTATTTACAAATGTGTGAACAAAATCATCCTCTTCAAAAGCACATTGTTACAAAATCACCCGATCTACAGCTTTCTTAATTCAGGTATGCTTACAGTTCATCTTTTTTACAATAATTTGAATAAAACGTCTAATGTTATTGGCAATGCCGGCGGCGGCGTATATAATCGTAATTTAAATGTGGGGTAATTTAAGTAAACGGTCTAATTCTATAACAACCTATAAAGTAATCTACTTGTTCTTTTCCAGATGTGTCTCGAATATATGAAAGAAAACATTCATGAGATATGATGAAAATGTTCTCAATAAGGCTGTATAAGATGTCAAGATGGGCTTATCAATATCTACAACAATCAGTACGCAGTTTATCCTAAATTTAAGCCTAATAAAACTCAAACTTCTAAAGTGCATTTCATAACATGCCTAAAATTACCTAGAAAGGGCAATTTAGTTATATTTAGAAAACATTTGTTAATACACATGACATGCCCAAACTCCCTCACCTACGGGTTAATTTGAGTATAGTTTATTTTAAGTTAATAAAAAGGGCAACAAATGCGACATTCACATAATTTCGTTCTGGGCGAACACATTGCTTATAGGAAACAAACAGAAAAAAAAAAAAACTAAATCCTGTCATTTGTAGTATGTGAAATTTTAAACTTACGAATATGCGATTTTTATACCTATATTATCTCGACAGGGGATACTTTATCTTATTTATCATCCTGTTTAATTATAAATCTTTATACAAGCTCACCAACTTCGTAAGATTTCATTTGGAAAAATTAAGTTATTTAATAAGCTAAGTTGGATATCCAAAAGAAAAATAGATTTGTGGCTTAAGTTGTTTTTACTATTTAACAGCCATCCATCATACCACGCAACAAATGACAAATTGGCTTTTGATTGATATTGCAAGGCTTCATTTTTTGTTTTTGAGAAAGTAGTCGCACCTAATCCAAGACCATATTGTTCAGCAGAAATGAAATGCCGACGTCCAATAATAATTCAGACTGCTTTAAACTAGGCTTGAGCTTATTTAACATAATTGGATAAATAAACCTATTAGCCGTGGCAATATTTTATAGAAGACATTAACTTCCTTACAACACGCGAATAGCGGTAAAAGCCTTTGGCTCTTCTGGCCGTATGCCAGAAGTAATAGAATCGAAAATAGATTGATATTAGAAGTATAGAACAAAAGTAGCTTGGGCTTACAATAATATGCAACAGTACCAGTCCATTTCCTTCGTGCATCATTACCGCGATTCTGCAAAAGCCAGCAACGTTCTGTCTATATGAACTTGGCCTGACAAGGGTTTGGTAGAGCTCGGCAGTTTAATATTGTGCCACATATTCCAATAAGTACGTAGGTATCAGTTCTAAAGAATTGAGCAAATACAAAGGACAGGAAATGAGGCTTGCTCTCGAAAACCGAGATTAATGTATTCACACCAATTTTAATTCAACTTCAGTCACTTTTCGGTGTTGTAATACGAAATATTTTCCGAAATTCAATTTTTGGTGTCATAGTTGTTCATATTGAACTTTGGCGATGCGTTATTTTTTGTACAATACAAACAATGTCATGTTACATAAAATTAGTCAGCTTTTGCTCAGCTCATAGCAGTTTTACGAGATGATAATCTTACGCGTTCTCTAGATTTCCATGGTCTGGCGTTTTTTTTCACCATTTAGAAGAGCCTAGTGCGTCATTTTACTTATTTCTTTCATCACCACGTTTAGCTAACCAATAGAATTTTTTTTCAGACTATTTCAGCTTCAGAAAAAATCGTCTGTGATGCTATCATCGTTTGAAGCATTATAACACTTTTTAGCACTGCATTTCAGAATATCAGAAGATGCAAATGACACTCTTAACCCCTTGAAAAGCGGTGGGATATTATATTCCACTTAATTTTAATCCAGATTTGCACCATAATCTTTTAGTTAAAATTTTACTTTTATGACTTTGGGGGGGGGGGGGAGATTTATAAAATTAAGTTATTTTCCAAGAGTTTTCGAAAATTCCGGTGTGAATTAAACACTACAGAAACAATTACTTACCCCTGAAAGGGTTAAGCGTAATACAGAACTATTTCATAAAGCAAAGTAGTATTGAGGAGAGAGCGTGAAGTATTATTTACGAAAACATGCGCGCAACCACTAACAATCAAATTTTACAAATGGATAAATTAGTTCGTGTTAACAACTAATCTGGCTTATTTGTATTTCGTCTGGCTCAGAATACAGTTGTTTAGATCTCTAGCCCCAAAATTTAGTCGATTTTAATATTGCGCTGTTTAACATTTCAAAAACTTAAAAACGGGCTCAAAAAAAGTATCGAAAATCTCGCACGGGTTCATCCATTTTAAGATCAATATATTTTTAAGCACATTTAATTCACTGAAATAAATGGAAGGACGTAAGGCATATTTACATTTCATCTGTTAAGATTCGATGAAATGGATAATTTAGAGGAATATGTTTTAAAACTCAATCTAGATTTCTCGCAGTATTATCCTGCCCGATTATAGTATCTAAAGATTTACTTAGTAATCTCATACTAAATTTAAAACACTAAATTAAATCAGATTTTTCGAACTGTGTTTGAGAAATTTAAGTACTACTCACTTCCGCCGATAACTATGGCATTGAGAAGACCTTTTCCTCTGACGATAGAGACAACTTCTTTAGGGAGCTTTTCCAGTTCTCCTCGTAGGTACTGTCCCATTACTTCAGCGTTTCTAGCAAGATTTTCTTCTTTCAAAACCTAAAAAATGACATACCAAAAATAAGTAAAATTAAACTCCAAACGATAAGATGAGAATTTTGCGACATTCTTGAACAACGAATTTAATTGGCATAAGAAAAGGATAACCATTTCCGATAGCCATACTCGGCATCTTCAAGTAATCAACCAAATACATATGTATATTTTTAAGTCATTCCTTGATACTCGAGAAGCACTAAAAATAAAGAGACTAGGTTCGACAACAATAATTTTATGTATGTGCCTTCGCTAGATGAATCATATATGCGACCCTACCTTAACCGCAAACATTTCGTTATAGACCTGCTATCTGCTTAAGAAGCACATGCGAAAGTAAAGCTCAGGGGGGATAAAAACAAAAAATTCAAACAATACATAGAAGCAATAAATGCGAGATAATACATAGAGTGCTAATTAAAATACAATGACAATAGCATAACACATCTGTAAAAATGACTGACTTATGAACTTACACAGCTACTTGCACATCGTGAATAGTTTAAAATGTTCAGAAAAGCTCATACAATTTTCATAATCATTTGCACTTAAGGGGGCTGGTCACTTAGCTTCCGATTTACCCTTACTAAGTAAAGTCTATGGGCATTTGATGCATTTGCCTATTTAAAAAATCTCCTCGGGAAATTAATCTTTTAAACTTCTATTTTTTGTGTACAGTTCCTAAAAGATGTCTTTTTTCTTAGTTCTCAAAATATTTCTAAAGTATAGACTTAATTTTATATGAAGTGTTAAATTCTTGCTCACAGTTCGCCCGCTTTTAACACATAAAATATTAAATTCAGCATAGATTTTAGAAAATTTTTGAAAACTAAGAAAGATATCCTTTAAGAAGAGTACACAGAAAAAAGATGTTAAAAATATGAATTTCCCGAGAAGATATTTTAAATATACGAATGCATTAAAAGTCCATAGACTTAACATTACGGAGGAGAATTCCGAAGCTGAGTGACCAGCCCCCTTAAGCTTCATCCATAGAGGAGGTGAATTTGTAGACTTTTGCCGCTTATTGTATATCTACTCAAATTGACATTCGCCAGCTCATTTTGAAATTATAAGCAAGCTGTTAAAATAATAAAACTTTGTAAAAAATCACCATAAAATTAAAACAAAACACAGGACGCGTTTCGAGCTAGAAACATAACAGCTCGTCATCAGCTAAGCATACACGTGTCCGAAAACGGACAAGTTCAAAAATGAACTGAAGAAAAAGAATGTTGCGAAGAATGCGACAGATGGCGCTACCTGATAGAGGAAGATGCAAAAGGGAAATGTGTTGAAAAAAGATAGAAGAGAAAATGAAATGGAAAAAATGGAAATAAAATAAAAATAAAAATAAAAGAAGTAAATTAAAAATATAAATAAAAATAATAAATAAAGAACTATAAAAGAACAAGAAAAAATCCAAATTATTATTATTATTATTATTATTATTATTTTTTTTTTTTTTTTTATAAAATAAAAAGAAAAGAAACAAGAGAAAAGGGAAAAGAATTACACAATTAATTTCCACGCTGGAGATAGGAAAGGAGATGATGGGAGATCATTGACAAGATTAGCAGAATTTTTAGAAATAAAATATGCTTCATGAAAATCCAAGTGAGAGGGAGAGGCAGGGGAAGAAATAATTTTGGCCATGGAGAAATTGAAACAATGACTGGAAGACCAACAGTGAGAAGCAATCGAAGATTTACAGATTTCTTGATTTGCAATATATCTCTGATGCTCGCCTAATCTGAATTTTAAAGCTCTCTTTGTTTGACCAATATAACCTAAATTGCAAGAGCAAGGAATGAAATAAACACCCCACCGGTTCTCAGTAGGAACAGGATCTTTTAGAGAAGAGAATTTAATTTTATTCATAGGTTTGAAGATAACTTTAAAGTTAAAACGAGAAAGTATTTTAGCAATTTTGAAACACAGAAGAGAATAAAAGGGCAGAACTATTATAGAATTAAAATTAGGAGGATTATTTGAATCAGAAAAAGGACGTTTAGGCTTATTAAATTTATACAAAGCTTTATCAATTAAAGAGGGATTATAACCACGAGCAAGGGCAAGAGATTTCAGATAATTAATTTCATTATTCAGAGCAGAAGAGTCAGAACAAATGCGTAACGCCCTAAAAACAAAAGTATAAAAGGACGCCACTTTTTGTTGAGGAGGATGATTTGAAAGGGCATGAGGGGGAAGGGAGACAGCGAAAGGTTTTCTATAAACGGAGGTAGAGAACCGATCTGGGAGTTTTGAAACCAAGACGTCAAGGAAAGGAAGAGAATTGTTCTCTTCGACTTCGAGAGTAAATTGAATACAAGGATCAACAGAATTAACAAGAGAAAGGAGATTAGAAAGATCAAGGTCAGATGGAATTAAAATGAAAGTGTCATCAACATACCTAAACCAGAAAGGAAATTTATATAAACTGAAGAGTTTTTCTTCAACAAAATGCATATAAATATCACATAAAAGAGGAGACAATGGATTACCCATGGCCAGACCCTCAGTTTGAGAATAGAAAGAATTGTTAAACTGAAAAGCAGTTTGCCTGACACAAATACTAACTAAATGCAGGATTTCATCAATCTCAATGGAAGAGTAATGAAATTCGCGCAACCTTCTTTCCAAACAATCAATTGCCCGTTGAACAGGCACGTTAGTGAAAAGGGATTTAACATCTAAGGAAACCATTATATAATTGCAAGGAGAAAGGCGTTTAATTTTATCAACAAAGTCAAAAGAGTTTTTCACGGTATGAAAGTTAGTGGAAGATAAAGGAGCGAGTAACTTAGAAAGGAACTTGGCAAGTTTATAAGAAGCAGTACCAATATTGGAAACGATAGGGCGAAAGGAAAGAGTAGGTTTATGGACCTTAGGAAGAGCATAGAAACGAGCACAATTAGCGATAGTAGGGGTGACCAAACGTTTAGTGTTATCATTAAGAAAGACAGAATTTTTAATGACATGCTTGATGTCAGATAAATGCTTAGTAGAAGGATCCTTTTTTAATTTGGAATATGGACCAGAGTATTAATCGTTTCAAGCACCTTCGTTTGAAGCGCGCCAGGTGTTTGAATAGGCTTAATTTTCTTTTAAGGTGTAAACGTTCAAGGGTTATTCCTAAGTTCATTAATATTATTTTCAAGCTTCCTTCTTCCATTCGTGTTCAAAATGCCTTAACTAGGAGTAAGTTTGCTATTCTTAGAGCCATCATTCAAGATGTTCGTTACTCTCTTTCTTGCATCGAATATGAATTATATTCTTTGCATTTACAGTTAAGTAAAACTGTAATTTATTTCCCTTTCCTTGAGAAACGGATTTTTGCTTACGTCGATTTCAAATCTAGGTGTCACAATGCTATTTTGGATAAAAAGTTTTCTTCTCTTCTGACTTCTAATTCTTCTGCTCCTAGTATTTCTCCTCTTGAGCAAAATTGTGTTGTCAATTTGTCTTCTCACTCTCTTACTGATTCTCAGCGTGATGTTCTCTCACTTGGCTTGAATTTTTCGTGCATTTCTAAGCCTTCTATTCCGAACTTAATTGCTCCCATTGAACATTCTTTCAAAAACAGTAAAATTTCTTCTGGTCAACTTGATTCTCTTCGCTACCTTTTGGCTAATGTCATTTCTTCTAATAAATCTTTTAATAAGTCTAATCTTTCTTCTTCTCAGAAATCTGCTCTCAGTGAACTTAATTCCGTTCCTAACCTTCTTATTACTAAGGCTGATAAAGGCGGTCAAACAGTTCTCAATAAATCTGATTATATTTCCCACGTTGAATCTATGTTAAACTCTGGTCCATATTCCAAATTAAAAAAGGATCCTTCTACTAAGCATTTATCTGACATCAAGCATGTCATTAAAAATTCTGTCTTTCTTAATGATAACACTAAACGTTTGGTCACCCCTACTATCGCTAATTGTGCTCGTTTCTATGCTCTTCCTAAGGTCCATAAACCTACTCTTTCCTTTCGCCCTATCGTTTCCAATATTGGTACTGCTTCTTATAAACTTGCCAAGTTCCTTTCTAAGTTACTCGCTCCTTTATCTTCCACTAACTTTCATACCGTGAAAAACTCTTTTGACTTTGTTGATAAAATTAAACGCCTTTCTCCTTGCAATTATATAATGGTTTCCTTAGATGTTAAATCCCTTTTCACTAACGTGCCTGTTCAAGGGGCAATTGATTGTTTGGAAAGAAGGTTGCGCGAATTTCATTACTCTTCCATTGAGATTGATGAAATCCTGCATTTAGTTAGTATTTGTGTCAGGCAAACTGCTTTTCAGTTTAACAATTCTTTCTATTCTCAAACTGAGGGTCTGGCCATGGGTAATCCATTGTCTCCTCTTTTATGTGATATTTATATGCATTTTGTTGAAGAAAAACTCTTCAGTTTATATAAATTTCCTTTCTGGTTTAGGTATGTTGATGACACTTTCATTTTAATTCCATCTGACCTTGATCTTTCTAATCTCCTTTCTCTTGTTAATTCTGTTGATCCTTGTATTCAATTTACTCTCGAAGTCGAAGAGAACAATTCTCTTCCTTTCCTTGACGTCTTGGTTTCAAAACTCCCAGATCGGTTCTCTACCTCCGTTTATAGAAAACCTTTCGCTGTCTCCCTTCCCCCTCATGCCCTTTCAAATCATCCTCCTCAACAAAAAGTGGCGTCCTTTTATACTTTTGTTTTTAGGGCGTTACGCATTTGTTCTGACTCTTCTGCTCTGAATAATGAAATTAATTATCTGAAATCTCTTGCCCTTGCTCGTGGTTATAATCCCTCTTTAATTGATAAAGCTTTGTATAAATTTAATAAGCCTAAACGTCCTTTTTCTGATTCAAATAATCCTCCTAATTTTAATTCTATAATAGTTCTGCCCTTTTATTCTCTTCTGTGTTTCAAAATTGCTAAAATACTTTCTCGTTTTAACTTTAAAGTTATCTTCAAACCTATGAATAAAATTAAATTCTCTTCTCTAAAAGATCCTGTTCCTACTGAGAACCGGTGGGGTGTTTATTTCATTCCTTGCTCTTGCAATTTAGGTTATATTGGTCAAACAAAGAGAGCTTTAAAATTCAGATTAGGCGAGCATCAGAGATATATTGCAAATCAAGAAATCTGTAAATCTTCGATTGCTTCTCACTGTTGGTCTTCCAGTCATTGTTTCAATTTCTCCATGGCCAAAATTATTTCTTCCCCTGCCTCTCCCTCTCACTTGGATTTTCATGAAGCATATTTTATTTCTAAAAATTCTGCTAATCTTGTCAATGATCTCCCATCATCTCCTTTCCTATCTCCAGCGTGGAAATTAATTGTGTAATTCTTTTCCCTTTTCTCTTGTTTCTTTTCTTTTTATTTTATAAAAAAAAAAAAAAAAAATAATAATAATAATAATAATAATAATTTGGATTTTTTCTTGTTCTTTTATAGTTCTTTATTTATTATTTTTATTTATATTTTTAATTTACTTCTTTTATTTTTATTTTTCTTTTATTTCCATTTTTTCCATTTCATTTTCTCTTCTATCTTTTTTCAACACATTTCCCTTTTGCATCTTCCTCTATCAGGTAGCGCCATCTGTCGCATTCTTCGCAACATTCTTTTTCTTCAGTTCATTTTTGAACTTGTCCGTTTTCGGACACGTGTATGCTTAGCTGATGACGAGCTGTTATGTTTCTAGCTCGAAACGCGTCCTGTGTTTTGTTTTAATTTTATGGTGATTTTTTACAAAGTTTTATTATTTTAATTGCTTCATATCGCCAGTTTTCGGTGCTGTTTCGCTATAAGCAAGCTGGTAAATGAACAACAGTAATACAGGATTTTTCAATAATTTAAACGTGAACTTTAACTTCCGTGAAATTGGTTTGGAGCGATATTTCCGTCCCTTTTAATAATTAGAAATATTTAGCTCTTCAAGATCTCTATAAAATACTTCATTTTTTAAAGAATTAGTCTAACATTCACGATTTTTATATAAGGTTATACTAAAAAAAACCCAGACTAAATATTATATTGCGCATATTTTAAATTTAATCGAATCATGGTTTCACAATTTCTGTAATCTCTCTTAGATTCGGTGACTTTTTAAACACGTGTTTTGACGATTCTGACGTTGATACAATGCAGAATTACTGAAAATAAAAACACACTTTTTTTGTGAATAGAAAAAAAAGTAATCAAAAGGCTTACAAAACCTCCTCCAAGTATAAATTTTTAAACAGTTTTGTTCAAGAAAAAAACTTCTGCATTGTATCAACGACCTATCCTGAAAAATTTCAGTACTTTTCCGTTAAACTGACACCAGTTTCAATTTTGCGACCAATATGGTAAACTAATTTCTTATAGATAAGTATAGTAATTATGATAAATCATCACAAATTACTTATTTCAAGATTTCCTTTTCAGATGAACAGGCAAGTTTTTTTTTAGAAATGCTATAACAGGGCTTACACAGTTTGATAATCGTCAAATGAACTCTGCGATTTTTCCAAAGCAAAGAATTTATATTCAGAAAAAGTATGATAAAAAATGTATTCTTGATTTCAAAATACCAAAATAGCGGTCTGGACTTCTGGTGTGCATCCATAGATTTCTTCGAATGATTCTATGAATTATACTTCATTATAGCACGTGTTGTGCGATTTTTTCTGAAATGCTAAATGAAAAATCTTGTGTCGACCGTGTAACTAAATATTTATTGTTTGTGAATTTCTTGTATATTTCACATTTAATTAAAACAGTACTTTATTAAATATTCGTGTGTCATTGGGGTTACATTCTTATATCCTACATGTTAGCTTCCGCTTTACTTTTCGTAAAATTTGCGACTACAGTTGTTCGCTTTCGAGCCAACATTTGAATTCGACACAAAATGGTGTCCGTCTAATAAAAAAGTACCGAAATTTCTTCAGCATAATTTCAAAGGACTAAAAAGCAGATGCATCCCCCCCCCCCCCAAAAAAAAAAGGTAAGCACAAAAATATAAATCCCCTAAATAAGTAGAAGGTATCAAAAGCTAATTTTTTTTTGTTACTGATAGCATATATATTCGTATTACAACGTACTTGTCAAGTATACTACAAAGTATATTAAAATAAATTTATCTTCTGAATACATTTTTTTTTTTTTTATGTTGATGTGAGTGAGTTTTCTGTACCTCTAAGGCAGCCATTGCAACTTTGCATGCCAAAGGATTTCCTCCATAGGTAGATCCATGTTCTCCAGGATTGATGACCAGCATCACTGAATCGTTAGCTAAAACGGCAGAGACCTGAAAGTTATTTTAAATATCAGTATGCAAGAAAAGAATGTATGTAAATGTTAATATAACCACCCACAAAATACCAAAATTTAATGCTAATATAAGTGCAAGATTTTCTAACCACATTTACTTTTTTTTAACGACTATTTTAAATACCGTTACATAAAGATAGAAAAAGAAAATAAAACTTGGATAAAGTACAATAGACGATTGTTGAAAAGAAGCTATCTAGTAAGTCCTAATTTTGAAATTCCCCAAGTCAAAAGAAAATGGTCACGCCAATTAAAATTTCCCAAGTCATAGTGCGCTTCAACACAACTTTTAAATTCATCCCTCCCATCAAGCATAGGTAATAACCCAGATAGTTCTTCACGCGACTGTCAAACATAATAATAAAAAAAAAAAAAAAACGTTTAAACCATCTTAAAATGAGAAATATCAAAATATGTTCCTTTCATCTCAAATTCAATTCGTACAGCTGTCAACCAATTCTTTGGTCAAAACCTCCAGATTTTTTAGTACAGTATCTCAGAAAAAAATATTTTTCGCTCTAGTTAGTCGCAGAATTCTTACATTAAGACCTTTTAACTTTCAAAAAATCAGTTTTTGGTTTTTGTTTTATTCAGATTTTTTTTTTTTTTTAATTTCTCAACAATATGCAAAAGACCCCATTTAAAAATCTGCATTATTTCTCGAGTTATAATCATTTATAGACGGTAATATAATTAATTGAAGGTCCGTAGATATTGAAACTAAAACACGTTTTCTCATATTAATAAATTTGAAGTTAGTGCGCGCTGTTACTTTCAAACTGTGTAAGCTACACCTTTATAAAATAACCAAATAATGCGTTTCTTTATAGTCTACATGATAAAACAAAAAATTGCATATTTTGGTTATTTTTTTTGCGCTTGTAAAACTTAAAAAATTTGATTTTTTTGGTGCTAAAATTCAATTTTAAACAAATAGTCCAGGCAATAGGAAATTTTACCTAGCAAAATTAATGGTAGTTCTGGAAATCGGCTTACATTATGTTTTTTTTTGGGTCGCTAAATCCGAATTTGTAACTTACCACCAAAATTTCCTCCGGCAGCCCCTGCCCCCCCCCCCCCCAAATTTTGGTAAAAAGCCCCCCAAAAAAGGTTTATTAAAAAAAATCTATTTATTGTTTTAGGGGGAAAGTATCTAGAAATTAAGAAAGTAGACAAAATTTGCAACAAATTAGATATATGACATTATGACTTAGGATGAAGGGGAAGGAGGGATCTGCCTCTGAACATGCGCGCGGTGCTGCGTGGTCTAAGTTGCGCAATTCCGCTTAACCACTCACGTTTACATTCGCCCTCCCATCTTTCCTTATAAGGTTTACTTTAAGTTTTTAGGGTCGCTGAATCCGAATTTTTAGCTTCACCCCAAAATTTTCCCCCCAGAAAACCCCCAAAATAGTTGTAATTAACTTAAATTTCTTATTGTTTTAGGAGAAAACCATTACGAAATTCAGAAACTAGACAAAATTTGCAATAAATAGGATATATGAAATTATGACGTCGGATAAACGGGGAGAGGGGGGGCTGCCTCGGAACATTCCTCGCGCGGTTTTCTCAAAAACCAAATTTTTTCAAAAAATTAATTTTTTGGGGGGTTACCGGGTGAAATTTTGGTGGGAAGTTACAAATTCGGATTCAGCGACCCAAAAAACAAAGTGAGTTGAAATCCAGAACTAGTATTAATATTGCCAGATAAAATCCCCTACTGCCTGGACTTCATAATTTAGTGCACGTAGCGCCGCAGTGCATGTTCAGAGGCAGCCCCCCCCCCCCACCTCATCCTACGTCATAATGTCATATATCCTATTTGTTGCAAATTTTGTCTAGTTTCTGAGTTTCGTAATGCTTTTCCCCTAAAACAATAAGAAATTTATGTTAAAAACAACTATTTGGGGGTGGGGATTTTGGGGGGGGGGAAGTTATAAATTCGGATTCAGCGACCCAAAAAACTTAAAGTAAACCTTATAGAGAAAGTTCGGAGGGGAGATGGGAGGGCGAATGCAAACGTGCGAGTGGTTAAGTGAAATTGCGCAACTTAGTTCACGCAGCACCGCGCGCATGTTCCGAGGCAGATCCCCCCTTCCCCTTCATCCTAAGTCATAATGTCATACATCTAATTTGTTGCGAATTTTTTCTACTTTCTGAATTTCTAGATACTTTTCCCATAAAACAATAAATTGATTTTTTAAATAAAAACCTTTTTTGGTGGGGTATTTTACCAAAATTTGGGGGGGGGGGGTTGCCGGAGGAAATTTTGGTGGGAAGTTCAAAATTCGGATTTAGCGACCCAAAAAACATATAGTAAGCCTTTTTCCAGAACTACCATGAATTTTGCTAGGTAGAGCCACTATACGGTCTCTATTGCCTGGACTAAAAACTTTGTATGTATATTTTGGTTTTATTTAAGTATTGCGCAGCAGCGCAATACTTATTTATTTCCAGTGTCACTTCTCAATGTTAATTTAACATAGAAAAGCTTATGGAGATCATAACTTTTTCATTTTTTCTTCCCACCTTTTTGTCCCTGATGCCACTCATTTTTTATTCTTTACTGATTCTAATGATATTATAAATTTAAAGTGTAAAAACGTTTGCCTAACGCCAGGGTCAATACGAATGGTAAAATGCCTTTGCATATGGATGAATTATAACCCAGAGAGAAACATGGGCCAATTTTTTTTTTAGATTATTCAAATACTTTTCTTAATAATTCCAATTTTCGCTTTTTTCATTGAAAATCAACGGACATTTTTCATAGAAAATGTAACATTTTTTCTTCATTGTTGCAAAAATTTCAAAAGCCGTAATAATAATTTATTTCTTTTTAGTTGAAAGATTTTCACGCTAAATATCAAATTTACCTAGTTTTTTTTTTTTAATTAAAAAGGTGAATATGGCGTCATAGTGGAAATAAAGATATTTTCAGAATATTTTAGTTCATATTTTTGTCAGTTTATATTTTAGTAAAAAGTTTCTAGTGGATAGCTACTTTTACGCAGGTAGCGAACTTAGTGGGGAATTACGTCACTTAAATTTCAAAACGTATTTTTTTTTCCGAGATGAGAACTATTTATACCCCAAGTTAAACTTAGGTAATAATTTTCGGATGTGTTTAGATCACCCTTTGGGAGAGAATGAGGTTTAAAAATTTAAGTAAAACTTTTATTTTTATTTTTTACTGTATCACAGCTATAATATTGTTAAATATTAGCAGTAAGGATTCAACACAGTTTATATTTACAATCATAGCGTTCCTGAGTGGGAAATAGGGTATCTAATTTAAATGAAATTAATTTTTTATGTTTTGATTATAGATTTTTTACTTTCAGATTAGAAGTTCTTGTCGAAACTACCGCAACCTGCATTACTACAGTGGTGTAACATTTTGAATTACACATTGGTAAACTGCATTCCACATTGTGATGCAATACCGCATACATCAAAGTCTGATGATGATACTCTATATTAATTTTGAAATGCGTTCGTCTGAGTTCATTAGTTATTAAAAAACTTGACATATTAAACAAAAACATAATTTTAAGAACAAATTAAAAAAACAAAATTTCCTACATTGTTTAAGCCCGAGAAGGGACAGATATTCAGTTATTTCATTCAATTAGTTCTACATTTAATGTTAAATTTTTGTAACAAATTAGTTAAGCCAATTGAAGGTTAAAAAATAAAAATAAAATTCATACGATATGATACTTAAAACAGTCCTAAAAAATTAGCTTCTGTTCAAATGAAATCGAAATAAATCTTAGACTTTTTTTTAAGTTTTGTATTTTGCATGCATCTTATTTTATGCACAATTTTCATAAACATAATACTAAATCTGCAATACAAATATTTTGAATTAAAAATGGAAGAAGTCTAAGATTTATTTCGATTTCATTTGAACGGAATCTAATTTTTTAGGGTGTTTTAAGAATCATATTGTATGATTTTTATTTTTTAATCTTCAATTGGCTTAACTAATTTTTTACAAAAATTTAACATTAAATGTAGAACTAATTGAATGAAATAACTGAATATCTGTCCCTTCTCGGGCTTAAACAATGTAGGAAATAAATTTTGTTTTTTTAATTTGTTCTTCAAATTATGTTTTTGTTTAATTTAGAAGTAGGTGAGATATGATTCTATTTTGTTCAAAAATTGTTTTCTACATGCATAATTTAGAGTTATCATGGGCGCACCACTTAATGATTTTAATTCACGCGTTAGTGAAATGAATTTATTTAAAAATTTAAATATTAATTTTTTATATACAACATCTATTTTTCTGAATAATATAGTTAATATTATATACTTTAAGATAAAAAGGGGAAAAAATCGTAATTGCATATTATTAGTGTTTGTAATTTGAAAAAGGCGATGTTTTTGATCGTTTCGACAAACTCAATGGGCTGTCCCTGTAAATAAAGCAAAAACAAATCTCTAAAACAAATCTCTAAAGCAAACTTCTAAATGCTAGTACTAAAAAATTTGGAGGGTTGTCAGCACGGCAATTCAAACGCAGTTCGATTTCTGCCGGGTTGATTTATGAAGCTACTCAATGAATTTTTAAATTCTTTATATTTTGGGAAAATTGTTTCAAAA
>OZ010786.1:213637971-213832260 GCA_963932465.1 Maratus speciosus | reverse complement strand
ATTGCATATTATTAGTGTTTCAAAGAATAAATGACAATTTTCTTTAATATTAGAGGAGAGTTGCTTAACTATGCATGCCTAAAACCTATAGAAGTTTATATATGCACAAAAGTTGCAATTTTAAGCACCTAAAAAAATTGTGAATACTTACTGGATAATAACCACCGGATAATGCTTTGCCCAATAAAAGAAGATCTGGCTTAACATTTTCGTGATCCACACACATCATTCTGAAATAGCAAAAAATTGAAAAAGATAAGACTTTTTCTACCCATCTATCTCATGAGAGTATTTTCATATTTTTGCCAATTTTTTAGTCCTTCAAAATGAGCATACGGTAAAATTTTAGTTAATTGGGGGGAAAAAATCATGAACATGTTTAATACAACATGAATAGATTATAAATCTAACGTTCGAATTGGCCTTTTTAGCTCGAGAATGTAAGCAAGCATATTTACTTTCTTGGAGAGTCCTTCAGACAAAAAATTACAGCATAGCATGTCGATTACCAATTCAAAAATAACGTAATTTCGATTATTTAATGAATTCAAATTATGACCCAAAGTTTTACTAGAAACTATTTTTTTATTAGCCAATATAGATTTTAAAAATAAACAAGAACGTTGTATATTTTTCGAATCGAAAACACTAGATGAATCAATTTGGACTTCAGGACAACGCATTTTCTTACCAAAAACGTAAGCCCAATGAAATAATAGTTAAAAGATTAGAAAATGTGAAACAAATGAAAGGGAGGGGGGATATGTCTCATTTAAACTCATTCCACTTGTCAGACTTTAGAGAATATGTAAATTGAGTTCTTTTTCAAATCTACTCGAATTACACACTTTTAAATATACAATACATATTTTTTTTATACAAAAAAACTTCATAAACTATTCCAAGATGTTTTTCAAAGTAGATCCCCCCCCCTTCCCAGTCACTACAGTTGGCAAATTTATTCTTGCTTGAAAGTTGAGATATTGGGACATTTCCAGCAAAATTTATTTAGGTAAACTAAAAATTGCTGATGTACTAAATAGAGTAATTACAAATGCAAATTTGAGCTATAGCGTTTCATCCCTTTTCAGGAATCTCCGCTCTTAGCTAACGGATCTTAGTCACCACGCAAGAATATCAATTGTTAATAGTGGTTAAATTAATATTTACGTAATAATATATAACAGTAGTTCATTGTAATGTTTAAGCATAATCGACTTCAAAAACGTAAGTGCTACTCTCGAGCTCATTTCTCCGCTATATCTTGCTCGTGCAGAAACTTTAGCTAATACCACTGTCCATAGATGAATATAACAATAAGGCGATATCTCAAGGAGCATTAACCTTAAAAATGCTCAACTTTCATGACTTCAAATTTTAAATCGCCAACAAGTAATTGATCACAACATTTATTAGAACTCCATGCTTCTCATTAGTTATACGTTTAAAAACAGGTGAAAAAAATTATTAAGGGTTGATGCAAAAGTTCTGTCGCTTTTTAATACCTGCAGATAATTTTACCTGTCAGTTCAAAGCATGTGTCATGTGGGGTTTTATTATTTAGAGTATTTATCACGTGATATAAGACTACTTTCAATATCCAGCATCAGTTAGTTGTGAAGTACAGAGTGATTAAGATGTCAGTGGATAAAGTGCATTTAAGACATTGTATTAGAGTTCCAGAAAGGAAGCAACGCATAGGTTGCATGTAAAAACTTGTGACACGTTGGGAAGCGGAGTGTAGTAAATGTTCGGACCTGCCAAAGAGGGTTCGTTCAAATTTCGTTCCGCAGATTTCCGCCTAAAAGGAGATCCTCGGTCTGGACGGCCATCTAAAGTCGATAATGGCATTTGCGGTCCATGTTGGAGACGATGGAGATTAACCCAAATCTAACTACTAAAGCAATTGCAAAGGAATTCAGCATCAACTAGTCGAGAGCTGAAAGACGCATCGGACATCATTGATTTATCTTGAAGCAGAGTATTTGGGTTTCGTATAATTTTAAATTACGACAGATCTTTTGCACGAACCTAATATGTTTACAAAGCGTTCAAGATTGAATGCCTCTTTTGATTTATCAAATTTATGTCCATGGGCTTCCGAAAAGGGAGGGGGATGCATGGGTGAGCAATTGCCCCTCCCTTAATTATCAAATTAAACGAAACTTTTTTTTTCTTCAATTTTAAAAATATATTTCTTCAAGTGACCTAAAATAATTAAACACAGAGAGAACAGAACTAAAGCTTACTTTAGATTTACTATACATCTTATTTGTCACTACATTTCTGTATTTCTTTTATGTTGACAATTTTAAAAATTGTCTTTCACAGAATGTTATAATAGAAAATTCTTAGATTAGCTTATGTTTATATTCTCCATTTTGAAAAAAAATGCTGCCTGGGTCACGAACTTAAATCTCGCCCTTGCCTGGATTTTGTTCTGCTGGCGCCTATATGTCTTCTATTACTAGAGCCCAACTGAACTCTAATGTGATGAATTTAATTTATAATAGATAATGTGATTCACTACAGAAAAGAAAAGAATCTAATTTTAAATTAAATAATGCATTTCCCCGCACAATGTGTTAACTATTTTCCCGTAGCATATCTTTCTCTTTCAAGGTCATCGAGGAGACTAAATAAGTGCGGAAAAGATTTCACTACCTTAAAAGTAATTAGAAGCATCCTTACTTTCCCGTTCTACATAATCCAGTCTGAATTTCATCAGCAATCCACAGTACGTTGTATTTTGTACAGAGCTCTCTTACACCTTTGAGGTATCCAGGATCAGGTACTACTACACCAGCTTCTCCTTGAATAGGTTCTACCATGAAAGCACATACGTTTTTGTCCTTTAACTTCGCCTGAAATATACAAAAAAAAATAATGCATTCCAAGATAAAAATCATAGTATGCAAGAAATTTCTAAAGCAGCTGGGTCATAAAAAAATATATGTACAATTTTATTACATATTTTTAATTTCTAAAGTTTCTCCGAAAAATTCTATATCATTTTCTGAGGTAGGCCTTACCATTATCAATAATACCAGTATAGTAGTCAAGATTATAAATTTCCATTTTAAAATATTCAAGATCCACAGACGTGATATGAATAACTAGCTTTTGTTTATTATTGAAATTCATGTAACTGTAGTTGCTTGCTTAGAATCCAAAGAACTACTTAAAGATGTAATAACACAAAAAAAGCGTTATTAAAAAGTATTAAACTTAATATTCAAAATACATGAACATTGAAATAAATTATATGAAAAAAGTTTACTAGAAAATAAACTAAAATGAAGACAAAAAATTGCTATCGCAGTTACATAAAATGGAACGAACTCAAGTCTAACTCAGTAAAATAATAACTTAAGCACCAAAAACAAATTTTTATAACTTGAAAAATTAAAGTCATGAATTTTGTCACCTGATCTTAAAAAATATATACCAACTGATTTTTTGAAGATTAAACTTCCTCTGTCTTCATAACTTTCCGCATTCCCTTAATATCTATCTCACTTTTTTTTTAAATTTACTGGTGATAGCTTAAAGTTTCATCTTCGAATTCATTTCATTTTAATGAACAGTTACACCTTTATCATTCTAGACATTGTTTCCGTTTCTGTCATCCGCACAAGTATACTTTCTTAAGCAATAACTTCTTTTGTTGAGCTTGCATCAATAATCTCTACTTAACTAGTATAGTATTAAAAAATCCCTGCCGGCTCTGACCTACAGCGGAGGTAGATTTCGATGTTAAGTACTAAATTCACGAACAAAACTTAAATCAAGATTAGAGATAAACCCAGTTCCTTCACTAAGACTGAACTCTAGGGAGCTAAACATTTTATGAAAATTCTAATATACACGAATATACACACGCATGTCTATGGGATAAGTTTAAAAGCGGCTAAAACAAATTCAGAGAACCTCAAAGTGTTAAAATATGTTAATATTTCCATAGTCGGGTTTTTTTTATCATGTTTTAATACGTTTTTTCAAACTCATATGACGTTACAATATTCACCTGCTGAGGTCTATTATATTTCCAATATGACGCATTTTTTTTTTTTTTTTTAATTCGTCAAACTATGTCATTTTGACTTTCTATACTGAAATCTTGCTCTAGAAAACTTATGACGTAATATTCAATTTGCTTTCAATTCTTCAAAATATTTATTTAATTTATTTTTTCACGTGAATTTCTTGCAATAGAAAAGCAATTGTGATGAAAATTTTTTTAAATTGTTGGCAACTACTATAACGAAAAATATTTTAGGTAGATTTCGTAAGAAATACTACCTATTGCAGTCGTTACCATGGTGCGACTTTTTGAAAAATTCCTTCAAAACTTTTCACTATAAGACCCCAGGAACCCAAAACCACCCCCACCTAAAAAGTTAATATATATATCATGGAAGACGATAGTATTTCGAGTGACGCAGCCTTAAGCCTAAAATCGTATCGTATCGTTAAAATCGTATCGTATCGTATCATAGAATTCGTAGATGGCGGAACTCATATATACAGCTAACTCGACATCAAAGAAAACGCGAAAAGCCGCCTTTTAATAACTCAGCAGATATATGTCTTATTGTTCTGAATTTTCTAGAACAGTCTTATATCTGCAGTCTAATCGTATACTGAAATTTTTGCATTTCTACGTGCAGTATATTTTGAGATCTAAATAGCCATTTTTAAAGTGAAAACGTTGGTATAATATCGAGGAAGTTCCTAATTTGAAAATCTCGAAAACGGTTCTAACGATTATTTTTAAATTGATACATAATATAAATGTGATTAAGGCGAGGTGAATAACACTTTTCTTTTTTCTGGGAAAACTCTCGTTCGTTAAATAATTCTATTTTTTTTTTCTCTCGAAAATGACACGGGCGATTTTTTAAAAATCAAATAAATATGTTTCAGATGAACCAAATAACAATTTACTTGTTTCCAGCAAGACTCTTGTTCGTTTTATAATGTGCATGAAAAATCGGACTATATTTCTTCGCCATTCTATGGAAATTTCACCGAAAATGCATGACACTGTATTCATACACATGCTTTCTTTTTAACCACTTTTGGGGAGAAAAATTTTGTCTTCCCACTGGCTGAGTGGCTAAGGGCCATCGTTTACTGACTTTAAGATAGGCAGTTCGATACTCCTGGTACGTGTTTTCACATGTGAATGTTGTTTTTTTTTTGTTTTTTTTTTGTTTTTTTTTTTTTTTTTTTTAAAGTCTGCTAGTTGACCATTATTCTCAGTTCCTTTGTAATTTTTTTTAATTGCTATTAAGTTAAATAAAATTACAATTATAATGACGTCAATTTTATGATGATTATTTCTTGGCAATTTTTCAACAATAAAAATATTACCATAAATTTTATAAATATATTTAATTTCAATCACTTTACAAAAAATATACATTAATAATTATTATTTGAATATAAATCACACGATCAGAAACGTAAAAAAATAATTCATTTCAGCTCTTCTTTTTATAATATCATTTTTTATTATTATGACGGTCAATCAATATATAATCACTGACATCCATAATATTATTATTATAATTATTATTTTCCTTGCATAAAAGCTATTGTGATGTAATAATTCTTTTATAATAAATAATTTAGTTGAAATGTTTTATTTATAAATATCAATGAAGTTTGATAACCCCGAGACAATTCTTTGCAATATTTACAGTTTACATAATAAGCATATCAGAATTCTGGTGTCGCCATCTTTTGACGCAATTGCGTAGTATTATAGAGAAATGTTTGATAAAAATGTTGAAGTAGACAGTTTTTAAATCGAAGAATTATTTTAAGAGATATTTAATGTTAAATCTGGATAAAATTGTCTCATTAAAAAAGTCTCATAGGAAAAAAATATATACATGGGAATTTAATCGTTTTCATTCAATTTAATCATTCAATAGAAACTCGAAGTTTGCAGAGTGCATTTATTATTCTTAACTTGCCTAATTTTTTGACGGTTTATTTCAATTTTAAATTAAAATTTTCAGAATTTCCAGAGATATTTTTACATATTTTAGAAAAGGTTCTTTTAAATTGTTGCCAAATGTTAAAACAGCGCAAAGAATAATATATCCTTTAAATTAAAAATTTATTCACACGTGACTATTATAAACAGAAAAAAATCCTTTTAAATTAGAATTAAATGATAACGTGTTAAAAGCAGGAAAATATTAAACATTACGTCATAAAAATTGTTTTTACACATGCTTACTTAAAATGAAAGAAAATTATAAAATAATCAATTATTTTCAAATTAGAATTAAATGATTACGCATTAAAAGAAGGAAAACATTGAAAATTACGTCATAAAAATTATATTTACACGTGAATATTAAAAGAAAAAGAAAATTTTTAAATAATAAATTCATTGATATGTGTTAAAAGTCGTAAATGGAGGAAATTACGTCATATTGGCCAAAGTGGCCAAAACAGTTTACAAAACACATTGCAAAACATATTGCAAAACAGTGTAAATTAAAAAATATATTTATATGAGAGATTTATTTCAAATATCGAGATGATATTTTTAACTATAGTTGCTAATTTTAAGGTAGCGCAAATAATAATATTATCTTTCTAATAATAAAAATATTTTCAGTTGAATGTTACAAAGAGAAAGGAAAGTTTGGTGAAAATTATGTCAGATTTAAAACGTTACATTTAAAATCTCGTATTTAAAATCATTTTCTTATAGCGTTGTTAAAAAATACCATAAAGCAAAGACTCTGTTGACTTAGTTCCTTTTATATTTGGTAATTTTCAAATGTTTAACTAATCTTATTTAATCAAGCAGGGAAACAGCAACTAACATCAGCTGATTCGGTTTTGAAATCCCTCAGTAAAAGGGAAACCCGTTTACAGTAAGATCGCCATTGATTTTTTAATTATACAGAGCAGCCTCGATTATCCGAGCTAATTGGGACTTAGTAAATCGGAAATCTCGGTTAATAGAAACTGTGTGTAAAAACTCGCCGTGCTTGCGAATTTAACATCTCTTTTAAAAATATATATAGAACGTTTTTTAAATAATAAAAGTAAATATATGTAAAGTTCTGTTTCACAGAACAAATTTAAAAAGAAAATCAACTACCAGTAGTAAATCTTAAAATGCAAATTGAAAAATTTACGAAAGTTCACACAGCCACTGGAAACAAAGCATTGTTCGCTATTGACTTCTCAGGGTCCAATGTTTCTTTGGAGTTGAGGGCTTTTGGGGGCAGAAGGGTCTGTATAGCACGGACAGTGAGCTAAAGAGTGTGGTTATTTTTAAGGCTCATTCAAAAGGAAAAAAAAAATCAGACTTTGTTATCGGCTTGGTTAACAGAAACCTCGATTAATCGAAGCTCGATTAATCCAGGTTCTACTATAATTCAATCTTCCGTAATCTTTTTAAAGCAGATCAAATTAATGGACTTTAGCACAAAGTCACATAGCTGATAACTGCCATGCTTGTTGGCCACCTTTTTTTCAAAAAGTTTGCTTCACCTTATTCAATTAATGAGATATCTCCGATAAAATAAGTCACATTTTCCCGTTCTAAAATACTGGTATCCAAAAATCGTAGCATGTAACTGACACTACAAGTACTCATGGAACTAGACTATTTTAAGTCTGATTTTTATTATAGACTATATAAAATTATTAAAAATATATATTATGATAGGAACTAGCGGGCTTCGTCCGCTATTTACGTTACGGATATAAAAATAATGTTTTTTTTTTTAGGGAAAAAGAAATAAAAACCTATTTGACGATAGGTTTATAAAGACACATTTTGTATTTGTTATATTTCCGGGGATGAGGTGGGGGGGGGGGCTATTTTGATTAAATATCGCAATTAGTCTACATGGCAGATATAATTATGATAGACACTAGCAGGCTTCGCCCCTCTATGGCGCCTTATGGGTCCAGCTTCCATAACTCAGAAACTACCTTTCGGACATCAATGCAACAGATTCCAAATGTTATAATTAACTTAATAATCACCCTATATAGCATTAAAGTAAATTTATGAGTACTGCATACTATTTTTTTATCGTAATTTCTGAAGAGAAAAAATTATTTCGGTTCCATTCTTAGGTACTGGTCTGAAAAATTTTGAAAAAGGGGGGAAGGAGGGGACATGAGACTGCTGTTTGTCAAACAACACAACGGGATCTGGCTTATTCAACTTGGTTTTTGATGAATTCAATTGGAAGGTGGTTTGTTTAAAAGAGTGCGTTCCCTGCCCCATGAAAATTGGAACTATTGGTGCTACATCTATGTAAGGATTTAATAATTATAAATTAACATTTTGGATTTATTAATTTAAGGATAAAGTGTTTTTAAAGGAATATCAAATGAAACCCTCTGTGCGATCTGCGATTATACTTACCCACTTGTTTTTATATACAAACTGCTATAAGGAAAATTGTAATAAAATAGTAAAAATTAAATCTGCATTAAATTCCATAAGTATCTTTTTTTAATCATTTTATCACTAACCTCAAAAAAGTAATGATATCAATGCAAAAACCCTTGACGGGTTAAAAGTTTCTGACGCACTGACGCAGCACTTTATCTTATGCTCTAAGAATTTTAAATATGGAACTTAAAAATACTGATATCAAATTTTGAGTGACGTTATGCTATTTCTTAAAAAATATATTTGTATTTATTTCACCATTTTATTTTTGTTTTATTTATAATCGCATGTGCAAAAGTTATGTTCAACATGAAAAGCTGCATAAAATTTTATTCGCTGTTGCTTTATCATTTACATCTCTCATAAATTCAAAATATGTGTTTTAAAAGATATGATAAAATTTAAGTGACGCCTTGATGTGACTTTAAAAAGGTTTGTTTTTTAAAATTCAATTTAAATTATTTTTGACTTGGTTAAAATATTTTTTTTACATCTACACAATACTTTTAATTTTCCAATTCGCTGTTAAATATATCACTTTCATTGAATCTATACTATGCATTGAATTGTATTTATTTCAATAAATTGATTTATCTTTTGTGTCACGCTATTCAAAATTGTGAGTAAGATTTATGTAAATGGTTTCTTTGCGTCATTGTGTCCAAACTACATGAAATGTATGAAAAAGGATAGTTTGACGCAAATAAACCATTTACATAAATCTTACTCACAATTTTGAATAGCGTGACACAAAAGATAAATCAATTTATTGAAATAAATACATTTCAATGCATAGTATAGATTCAATGAAAGTGATATATTTAACAGCGAATTGGAAAATTAAAAGTATTGTGTAGATGTAAAAAAAATATTTAAACCAAGGTCAAAAATAATTTAAATTGAATTTTAAAAAACAAACCTTTTAAAGTCACATCAAGGCGTCACTTAAATTTTATATCATATCTTTTAAAACACATATTTTGAATTTATGAGAGATGTAAATGATAAAGCAACAGCGAATAAAATTTTATGCAGCTTTTCATGTTGAACATAACTTTTGCACATGCGATTATAAATAAAACAAAAATAAAATGGTGAAATAAATACAAATATATTTTTTAAGAAATAGCATAACGTCACTCAAAATTTGATATCAGTATTTTTAAGTTCCATATTTAAAATTCTTAGAGCATAAGATAAAGTGCTGCGTCAGAAACTTTTAACCCGTCAAGGGTTTTTGCATTGATATATATATATACACTAAATTTTGTCCGCACGATAAAAGTCGCAATTATGCACGGATCGTCTTCAAACTCGCCAACAACATTGAGATGGCTAATATCACGGCGGGGATTGAAAATGGGCAAAATCGGCCCAATTGAATGGAAATGGGGAGGGTCCAAAATTTTGAATACCGTCTTAAGATGATTCTGATAAAACCAGCTCTTACACAACAATGACAGGAAAAAAATAAATATTTTTCGTTATAGCAGTTGCCAACAATTAAAAAAAAAAAATTCTCACCACAATTGCTTTTCTATTGCAAGTTCACGTGAAAAATTAAATAAAATAAATAGTTTGACGAATTGAAAACAAATTGAATATTACGTCATAAGTTTTCTAGAGCAAGATTTCCGCATGAAAAGTCAAAATGAAATAAATAGTTTGACGAATTAAAAAAATATATATATTACGTCATATTGGAAATAAAATGGACCTCAGCAGGTGACTATGTAACGTCATGTGAGTTTGAAAAAACGTATTAAAACATGATAAAAACCCGACTATGGAAATAACTTATTTTAACACTTTGAAGTTCTCTGAATTTGCTTAGCTATTTTTTAAACCTATTCCATATACATGCGTGTGTGTATTCGTGTATATTAGAATTTTCGCAAAATGTTTAGCTCCCTTGAGCTCATTCTTAGTGAAGAAACTGGGTTTATCTCTAATCTAAGTTTTGTTGGTAAATTTAGTACTTAACTTCGAAATCTACCCCCGCCTGTAGACCCGAGCCGGCAGGGATTTTTTTTCTGTCGTTGTGTAAGAGCTGGTTTTATCAGAATCTTGTTAAGACGGTATTCAAAAATTTTAACCCCCCCCCCCCCATTTCCATTCCCTTGGGCCGATTTTGCCCATTTTCAATCCCCGCCGAGATATTAGCCATCTCATAGTTGTTGGCGAGTTTGAAAACGATCCGTGCATAATTGCGACTTTTATCGTGCGGACAAAATTTAGTACATACATATATATATATAAACTTTTTAAGTGGTGGTGGTTTAGGGTTCCTAGGGTCATATAATGGAAAGTTATGAAGGAATTTTTCAAAAGTCGCACCATGGTAACGACTGCAATAGGTAGTATTTCTTACGAAACTACCTAAAAGTGATCTGACAAGCACCAAAAAAGGCTAATATGTTTTCAAGTATGAAAAAGGGTTTGACAAGTGCTACTAATTGAGCATGAAAAAGGACAAGGGGTCCCTTCTTGGCTGCAGCTCACTGTCAATGCCAACTTTGAAAAAATCATATTTGCGCTTTTTCCATATAAAATAAATTCGCTGTACTTTAGTAAAACTTTCCGTCGTGCTTTACATGTTAACTGCACTGTTGCACTGCGCATGCGTCTGCAATGCAACTTTGTACAGTGCAACTGTGTACCATTATTTCTCTATAAATTATACTACACTGTACATTCCTATTATGCTTCTGATTTTTGAACCTCAGCGCACACTCACACTGTGCTTTTGTACTTCCTCATTAAAGGTGTATGCGTCTAATGTTCGTTTATAATTTACATGCATTGCTGTACTGCATCGTACATTGTACAGCCACTTGCATATAATTTCAACAATCAATGAATGCATACTGTTATGCGTGCACATGTGGAATTGTTCCTGTACAGAGTGCTGCAACAGTCTGCACTGCACTACAAATCAGTTTTCTGTACAGTTCTACACTGCGGGCGTGCTTGGTGGCACTGCATGAGTGTGATACGCTGCAGGAACTAAGGTTTTTGGTACTATGTCGCCTTACATTCATGTTCAATCAGGCTGCGTCTTTATACTACACATTTTTATCGTAACTGTGGCTGATTTTTTTTATATGAAAAAGCGCAAATATGATTTTTTCAAAGTTGGCATTGACAAGCCAAGAAGGGACCCCTTGTCCTTTTTCATGCTCAATTAGAAGCACTTGTCAAACCCTTTTTCATACTTAAAAACATATTAGCCTTTTTTGGTGCTCGTCAGAACATTTTTTAATACTAGTCATTTAAATTTTTTGATAATTATATATTGAATATAAATAAACGAGTTGATTTTAAATATTCCCAATACTTTTCTTCTTTCGCACAATAATGCACTATTTAACCAAGTAATGCACACTATTTTCAAAGGTTCAAGGTTTTTAATCAAATTCACGTTTTTTTTATTCATAATTCAATTTACTTGAGCTCCCTTAAATATAATTAATATAATTCCTTAAACTGACATTAGTTTTTGTCGCATTAAAATATCTCAATTTGTTGATTTTCTCTAAACAAGTAAACCCTATTGGTTTACAATGGAAGTCTAGAGGAATTTGGCAATGTATCGCCAAGTTGGTGACAAACTTGGCAGTATTTGGCGGCAGAACAGGGTTCCGCCTATGGTAACCCTCCTTATAGGTATGGAGATGCATTAAATGCTGTTCTGTAACCAATGAGGTGCGTTTCATTCGAGCGTTGCCATTAAACAATTAACAAATAATCGCGATTTCTGTAACACATACGATAGCGTAATATATATATATATATACACATTATCGTGGAAATCGAAGGTTTAGGTCACATCGTATTGTTTAGCTAGACCGGTTATACTAACATCTTTCTCATGTTTTGCTACAATTTCTTTTATTGAACAGTAATTCGCTTAAGCTTCTTACTACTGCTATCACTAAGCACTTTTTCATTCTTAGAAGCCATAATGAGAGCTAAAATTAGCGCAAACCTGAGTAAAAGTAAAACTAAAAGAATTTTTTTACAGTAATAAAGGTACACAAAGCACTCTGATGTGACCTTACTCCAAACTTGACTAATAACAAGAGTTATGTGAGGGTTGCCAACTGAACTATTCTACAGCCTTGGTCGTGAACCGACATACTGCACGCCAACCGAGTCAAATTTTGATCACCCAAGTTGGACATAAACCGAACTGGTCATACACAGATGCGGTCGTGAACCGAGGTTCCACTTATATTTTGACCTGTAAGTTTGCAAATATGGCATTATTTAGATATTCATTGGCGATGATCATTAAGCATCTTCGCGATTTTGGCAATGAAACTCACAGATTTCAAAGTTACGTTCAGAAGTGTACTTGAACCGCCACAGATGTCATATACGCATCACGTTGTCTCGATATTTTTTCTGGACGCCAATGTCATATACGCACCGGGGTACTTAACTGGCGCCAAAGTGTTATTTTGCTTGATATGGTAACCCGTATGTCGTTGTTTATTTATTAATAAATTGTTTATTTTTTACTTTTATTTTCTTTTTAAAAATTATATAAATTGTTTTGTTCTATTGTTATTAAACTTTTATAATTTATTGATAATCCTTTTTAAAATTATATATGTAACTGGTATTCGAAAATGAGGTTTTCGCCAAATTGGCGTCAGAAAAAAATTCGCGCCAACGTGGTGCGTATATGACATCTGTACCATACTTGGTACAACTTGATTATCCTGTCGACCAAAAAATTATCGCCAAACTATAGGATTAAATAACAATGGATGATAGTAAATGTTGCATTCACTTGACATTAAACACGATACACGTGTTACGTCCTCAAGGGATTTTTAATTAAAGTTTTGGCACAGATGTTATATACGCCCCATACTGGGGCGATTTTTTTTTTACGCCAATGTCATATACGCACCGGGTACTTAACTGACGCCAAAGTGTCGTTATTTTGCTTGATATGGTAACCCGGATATAGATGATATAATAACGAGGTTTTCGCTAAATTGGCGTCGGGAAAAACCGCGCCAATATGGAGCGTATATGGCATCTGTGCCCAAGTTTTTATTAGTATTTTTATTAATGTTGTACCAATTTATTTATTCTTCCGTTATTTAAAATAAAAATTATGTCAGTTTGTATCATTTGGCGAAATTGATCGACGGGATAATCAAGTAGTACCGTATATTTTTGCTGTACATTTTTGGCAATATCTCAAGCAAAAGTACCTAAAGTTAAACGAAACCTAATTATTTAAGGCACAGATGTCATACACAACGGGTTTGGTGCGGTTTTTTTTTCTGCCGCCAATTTGATGAAAACCTCGTTTTCGAATAGCAATTACATATATATTTTTAAATTACTTTATTATTTTAAAAAGGAAGTAACAATAAATAATGAAAACTTGAATTAATAACTATAGAACGAAATAATTTATATAATTTAAAAAAATAAAATAAAAGTAAATAAAAAAATAATAAACAACAATAGCTCAGTTACCGTATCAGGCAAAATAATGCCATTATCGCACCAGTTATGTACTCTGGTGCGTATATGACATCTCTTATTTAAAATAGATGGAATGCTATTTTTTAAGGTATGCTTAGTATGTTAAGTATTTATATTACTGCATACCTATCGCTTGTGTAAGTCAGGATGTTATGATGATAATTAAAAAAAACTTACATTTAGCTCCTGAACAAAAGCTTGGGATTTACCCCCTTTTTTTTTCTTCCTATCAACTCGTTTGTGCTTCATTGTGTCATGTGCGTATTATTCCAGTTCAAAATATTAATCAAGAAAGTTATATTTATTATATATATATATATATATATATATATATATATATATATATATATATATATATATATATGTGCTTTCAAAAACTTTTTAAAAACAAATAACCCAATGCATCAGGCGCAACGCAGCTTCTTATATGCACTAAGTGAATATAGCTCTATTAAAAGTGAATGATTATGAAAATGATTATGAAAAGAGGGTGCAAAACAACAATAAAAATCCATGAAAATTTATAACGAAAAACAGTAAACAAACCACTCCCTGCTCTTCAGAAAGTGGGAGGAGTGAAAAAACCAGGTATCAAAAACAGAAATTGGATCCTCACGGGTTTCGCAAGATATGGCCAACCCACATACTCCAAAAGTATAAAAATAGATTTAAACTTTCAAAAACACAACATAACAAAGCTATTTTATAAAAAAAAATTTTTAACGAATCAAAACCGCTTTAAAAACAAATATAACCAACCAATTCAAAATCCAAGAAAAATCCAAGAAAAACGATTTATCTTATAAAACGTAAATGAAAATTAATAAAAATTCCAATATGACTAAATCATTAAGCAATTAGAAGTATTGAACATGTGAGAAGGCCATACCCCCACCTATGGGCCATAATCCATGGATTATGGCCTTGCTTACAACTCCTGCTCATGGAAAGAAGTGGAGCGTAGTGATTGTTTTAAAGGTAGCAAGTTTTTTTCAGGTCTTCATGGGTAAAGGTGGGGGTATGGCCTTCTCACATGTTCAATACTTCTAATTGCTTAATGATTTAGTCATATTGGAATTTATTAATTTTTATTTACGTTTTATAAGATAAATCGTTTTTCTTGGATTTTTCTTGGATTTTGAATTGGTTGGTTATATTTGTTTTTAAAGCAGTTTTGATTCGTTAAAAATTTTTTTATAAAATAGCTTTGTTATGTTGTGTTTTTGAAAGTTTAAATCTATTTTTATACTTTTGGAGTATGTGGGTTGGCCATATCTTGCGAAACCCGTGAGGATCCAATTTCTGTTTTTGATACCTGCTTTTTTCACTCCTCCCACTTTCTGAAGAGCAGGGAGTGGTTTGTTTATTGTTTTTTCGTTATAAATTGTCATGGATTTTTATTGTTGTTTTGCACCCTCTTTTCATAATCATTTTCATAATCATTCACTTTTAATAGAGCTATATATATATATATATTACTTACATGATCTTTTAAAACAAATTAACACATGCGTAAACAAAATTACAAAAAAAAATATATAAAATTAAAAAATATCTATAAAAAATTAAAAATTGTAAAATATAAAAAAATTATAGGTTGGATGGGTGGGTAGATGTTAGAGTACGGAGGAGGGTGTTGTCTGGATAATACGCAATGGTTAATTTAAAAAAAATGGGGCTTTTGTATTATTACTCTTTTTAATACGTATTTTATAAGGATGTTGATTTGATATTTTATTTGTAATTGGTGACTTTCATTAATATTATATTTAGCTTAATTAAAGTTTTATCTTATTTACAATCATTTGTTAATAAATTTTAATTTACTTAGGACAATATATTAATTACTAATAGTATGCCATTTTTATAGCGATTAATATACATAAGTATATTTAATATAAATAAAGTTATACTGTATGTATTAAAATTGGGTAATTATTTTTATTATTATTCCTCTATTCTTTTTAATATTGATCTATTTTCACTTTGTGTTATAAAATTTATTATCGGTTTAATGTGAATGAATGTCCCACATTCATACTTTTTGGATTTTTATGGCTGTATGAAAATAATCCACACACTATATTTGAGATTTTTAGGTAATTGGAATTTAAGTATCTGATAATCTTCTATATACTTCCATATGTTTTTTTTATTTCCAGTTCATTTTATAATTATGTTATATATAACAGTTATTATTAACGATTTTTATATTATTTTTAATTTAATTATATTAATTATTATTGAATTTATTTTATTTTATAGGATATAGCTATATGCTATATATTATCAATGTTATGAATTATTTAAATTCTTTGTGTAGTTTAAATGAGTAAGATAATAGAATATTTTGAATGCTTTTTTTTTAAATTTTATTAACAATAGTTTAAAAAATATATAGTGTGGTTTATATTATGTTTATAATTATCTATATATAAGGATTTGTTTGGTTTTGCTGTTGATAAATTTACATTCAAAGGCTTTCAATTGTTCATCTTATGACATTTGAATAATATACTACTAGATGGCAGCACCAAAATTTGTCTTTTGACGATAAGTTATAAATTGTCTTTTGCAGCTCCTTTTCAGTTATAATTTCCTACACCAGGTGGATTTTTTAGCTAAATTGACGATATTTTTAAATAGTAAATAATTTAATTGTGCATTTTAGTTATTTTAAATAATGTAATTACTTTCTATTTATTTTATTTTATATTATATTAATTGTATTTATCATGGTATTTCAAAATGTATTAACTGCATCCTTTGGTATCAATTACTGTGATTTCTTAACTGTTTTATTCGCCTTAATCTTTACGATATTTTGGTAGCCATGTGCGCGTGGATATATTGAAAAATACTGAAATATTAATCGGTATGTTGTTTATTATTTCTATTTTATATCCTATAAATATTTAAACAGGTTTTATTGATTTTTCCATTTCATATTTGTTTCTATTCTGTTTTCATTTTTAATCTATTCACTTGATTATAATGGTTGTTCGGGCACAGAGAAAAATAATTTTTAGCTTTAGCTTTTTTTCCCCCTCACAGAAAACAACCATATTGCTTATATCATTGAATTCTGTGCCCTTGAAAACGTAATTCAATATATAAGCTTTTCCATTATTTGTCGGTGTCCACTTTCTTCTTTTTTCTTCCATAATAATTCTTATAATAAATTATTTGGCACTTTTATACTTACAGCTTTAATTCATAATATTACGGTTTTTGATGGTGGTAGGTTATGTTTAATTAATGGTTATATTATATATATATCCAAAAACCAAACCAAAAATTCGAAACTACGGAACTGATCCAACGATAAATAAACTAAACCAAATGACAACAACAAAATAACTAAAAACAACTAACTTCAAAAACAACATACTTTAAAAACGGCAAACTTTAAAAACATTCAAACTAAAACCAGAAGAAATTGAATCTATGGAGACAGGCGGCATGCACTTGCGACATGCAACTGCGGGGTTAAAACCAGTTTTTATGTGCACAACGCTCCCCCAACAACCTGTCAAGACCAAAAAGAAAAAACTAACAAATCGAATGAGCTGCCTAGACCCATCGAAACCAACAACTGAACGTGAAACCTCAAACAATCGTGCACGCAATCCCTGAACAGTCAAAAATCACAGTTACTCCTCTCTTCGCATCCACATTACCTCTAAATCTCTGCGATAAGTCTTACACTTTACGAAATTTCGCAGCAGACTTCAAAAATCTCTCAGCCATGGTGCAATGCAGAATATACCATTTGTAAAGTTCAATTTTTTCCCCAGTATTTGATGTCAATCTATCTATAAGGTTTAATCTATACTCCTATTACAAAGAGGAAAAAATTGTTTATTTGTCGGAGATAAGCTCTGGAACTACCGAACCGATTCCAAAAGTAATGGTATCAAAATGATGGTGTTAGTCCAACTTAGAACATAGGCTATATCTTATGTCGGTGCCACTACCCCAAAGGGGGTGTAGAAGCAAAAAACGTTCTAAAAATGCGATTTTAGCGTTACTGAAGGGCTTAGAAACATGAAATTTTGAATATTAGTTACTTATAAGATATAAATGATGTCTAAGAACAGTTCTTAAACAATTCGAAATTTAAAAGGGTTGAAAATGCACAAAAAGTGTTCTAAAAAACGTTCTAAATGGTAGTTTCTACACAATCTCAGGAAATACCAAACCGATTTAAAAAATACTGATGTCAAAATGATGGTGACAACGCTTGCTCCAAGATAGGCTATGTTTTATGTCGGTGTCACTACCCCAAAGAGGGTGCAGTAGAAAAAAAAGTTCTAAAAATGCGATTTATGTGTTACTGAAGGGCCTAGAAATATGAAATATTAGCTACTTATTAGATATAAAGGATTTCTAAGAACAGTTCTTAAACAATTCAAAATTTAAAAAGGGTGAAAATGAGCGAAAAGCGTTCTAAAAAACGTTCTAATGGTGGTTTCTACACAATCTCAGGAAATACCAAACCGGTCTAAAAAATAATGCCGTCAAAATAATGGTGACAACCCTTACTCCAATATAGGCTATGTTTTATGTCGCTGCCACTACCCCAAAGGGGGTGCAGGAGAAAAACGTTCTAAATTGCGGCTTTTGCGTTACGGAAAGGCCTAGAATCGTGAAATTTGGAATGGTAGTTAGTTATAAGCTATCAATGATCTCTAAGGACATTTCCTAAAAAAAATCGAAATTTAAAAGGGTGTCAAAATACGCAAAAAGCGTTATAAAAAACTTTCTAAATTGCGATTTCTATGCAATCTCAGGAAGTACTGAACCGATTTCAAATATAATGGTGTAAAAATGATGGTGACACATCTTGCTCCAAGATAGGCTATATTTTATATCTGTTTCCACTAACCCAGAGAAGATGCAGGAGCAAAATGCGCGAAAAGCGTTCTAAAAACGTTCTAGATGCCGATTTGTCGGCAATATCTCAGGAAGAATGAATCTGATTTCAAACGTAATGGTAGGAAATTGATGCTGACAGCCTCTGCTCTAACATAGACGCTATTTTATGTCGGTATCACTATCACCAAGATGTTGCAGGAGCAAAAAAGCGTTCTAAATTTCAATTTTTGTGATCGGTACAGGCTAGCAACTTAAAATTAGGCAAGGTACATATTTATTAGCTATAAATGATCTTTAAGAACAGTTTCGAAAAAATTAGAAATTTAAAAAAGGGTGAAAATGCGCGAAAAGCGTCCTAAAAACGTTCTAAATTGAGATTTCTACTCAATATAAGGAAATACCAAAGCTAGTTAAAAAGTAATGGTCGCAAATCAATGGTGACAGTCCCTGCTATAACATAGGTTATATTTTATGTTGCTGTCACTACCATCTGAGGGTTGCAAAAGCAAAACAAGTTCTAATTTGCATTTTTTGCACAACTGAGGGATCTAACACTTTGAAGTATGGCATGGTATTTACTTACAAGATGCAACTGCTTTCTAAGAACAGTCGAAAGAAAATTCCAAATTTTAAAAAAAATGAAGTGAGTGAAAAGCGTTATAAATTACAATTTTTAAGCAAACTTATAAATTACCAAACCGATTAAAAAAATGATGACAAATTTTGGTGATAGAACCTGCTCAAACATAAGCTATATTTTATGTCTGTTCCACTACCACCAGAGGGTTGCAGGAGCTAAAAACTTTCTAAATTGCGATTTCTGTGATACTGAAAAGGCTAGAAACTTTAAATATGGCATGGTAGTTACTTATAAAATATAAATGCCCTCGAAGGAACGTCGAAAATAAATTCGAATTAAAAAGGGGTGAAGCGAAGGGGAGGTGCGAAAAGCATTCTAAAAAAGTTCTAAATTACGATTCTATGCAATTTCAGGGAATATAAACCGATTATAAAAGTAATACTTGCGAATGAGTGGTAACAGTCTCTGATCCTACACAGGCTATATTTTATGCCGGTGATTCTACCACCTGGGGTTCACAGGAAGAAGAAACGTTCTAAAAAAGACCTTTAAAAGCTTTTTAAATTACGTTTCTGTGGAATATTAGGAAATAAACAGATTTCAAAATTAATGTTGGCAAATTAATGATGACAGTTCCTGTTTCAACATAGCCTTTTATGTTGAGAGAGGTGGTAGGACTTGGAATTCGACATGATGGTTAATTTTAAGATGTAAGAAGATGGTTTCTAAAAAATTCAAAACTTCAAATGAATACTGAAATGAGCGTATTAACCTTCCGTCTACCAGACGGGTCCATTGGACCCGACATGTACATTCAAAATATTTATTCAAACCAGAAATTTCTTCAAAACAAACTAAATGTATAAATCAGACAATAATAAGTTAAATAAACAAATTAAATAGTTTTAAGTAAAAATTCTGGTATAGAATGTTTTTATAAAACTTGAGTAAATTTTCCGGTAGTTCTAGGGTTAATTGAGCATAAAAGTTTCAAAATATTTTCTAAATTATCATTTATTTAGTTTTATTTCATTTTATTAATTTAAGTCTCATTTCTGCCTAATACAGTGTAATAATGATGTTTAGTCAAACTGTGTTTTAAATAGTAATTTTTGAATTATTCCTAAAAGTAATAAGTACCTTTTAATAAAATAAAATATTACCTTTTAATAAAATAAAAATTTAGTTAGTACCTTTTGATAAAAATTAAACATATAAATATCACTTGGCATATTTCAAATATTACGCGAGCAAAGCCGCGGGGTTTGCTAGTCTGTTAATAAAAATATTTCTATATATTGAGATATGCACATTTGATCCAAAATTTAAGATTTTTATAGTTTCAAAGTTAAAGCTTTTTCGTTTATCATATATATCTGTTTTTATCTCACCATTTTTTATCTCGATATTAATGTCTAAATAATTGACCATGTTTTTACTTTTTGACTCCAATTTCAAATTTAAACCATTAGGATAGCAGTCAAATTTTTCTTTTTTTCACATCATTGCATCTGACTATTAAAACGTCATCAATGTAACGAAAGCACCTCATATCCTCATTTATATCAATTTGTTCCTCGTACATATATAAATAGATATCGGCTAAAATCGAACTACAACTTCCCCCCATTGGAATACCTCTAACTTGTTTGTAAACAATTTTCCCGTCATATAAGTAGTTCTCACTCACTACAAAGTTAAACAAATTAGTAAACCATTCCTGTCCGATAGTTGAAGAATTATATTTACTGAAAAACTCCATAATTTTTATTTTAAGATCTATACTATTCCAAATCTATACTATTATACAAATCTTCAAAATCATACGCTGTTAAACTTGAAATGTTTTTCATTAGATTTAAATGTTTAATTAACTCAAAGCTGTTTTTTATTATACAAATCGGCTTATCTTTCAATACTTCATCAAAAATCTCTTAATAATTTCAACAATTTTTTATTACAATTTTCCAAATATGAACCGAAACCACATGTAATAGCTCTAAAAACAACCGGATCTTTATGAAACTTTGGAACCATTACCAAATATGGAAAACTAGTACTATTTTGCTTTATTTTAATTTTTTTTATAATATGCTTTTACTCTATTACTAATAACTTGTTTACTTTATTTGACAATTTCATAGTTAATTTCATTACCATAAGCCTCCCTGAGTAATTTACCATATAATGTTTTACAAATAATTGCGTAATTTGTGTTAGCTTTATCTATATACGTTATTATAAATTTATTCTGCAATTCTGTTATAGATTCTTTCAAATCCTTATAATATTTTACCGAAACCCCCTCAGAGTTACTCTCAAAATTTCTACACAAATCTTTTAAAATACAATACTTCCATTCCTCGAAAACGCTAGCAGGCAAATTGTATTTATAAACTAATTTTTAACATATATAACATATTATAAACTATATATATTTATGAAAATTATGCATTATCTGCTTAGATTGACGTCGGTTTCAAAAATACAAAAATCTATCAGTTGAATTTAAATTTTTATTGACTTATAAAAACAAAAATACACGTGTTATCCTTTTTTAAAATTATTGTACTGCTTTTTAGGGAGTGGCAACACGAAAGAAATTATTGAATTAGAAAACTAAAAAATGAAAAGGAGAGATTGCTATAATTTTACGGAGACATAAAAGACAAAATCGATTTTCTCAGCGACCGTCAAAACATACAAAGATGAAAAAAAAATTTATTTTAAGTTTGAACAAGAGGATCAAAATAAAACAAAAACGAAGTTAATCTACCCACTGGAACGTTAGCTACACTTTGTTGAATTTTGTGTCTTCATTTTTTCGTTTAAGGTTAAATAAACTACTGAAAGCTGCAGTAATTTTTTTAATGCTATCAGTTTATTCGTCTCGTCGAGTTTATCTTTCAAAAGAAAAATCATTGTCGTATGTCAACTGGTTCGCCAGAAATTTAAGAAAGTCGTTTGCATTTTCTATTTCTTAATCATATTATAGCCTAACGCTACCGCGTTTGCTATGATGCCTTGACTTTCTTTCACAAGAAGTTGAAAGTTTGCATGCACTGAACACAAACATGTATCTTTCTTTTACAGTTAGGTTATACTACTCAAGAAGGTTTTAAATGGCAAAATTTTTAACACATTTAGAATTATGGAAAATCAGCAATTAATTTCTTAATATTTAACATTGAGTCACACAGAAGTTTTTTTTTTTACTATATTCCTTGTTAGCCCCGGTATGCTATTTCTTTCTCCCAGCTTATTTTGGTGTCGTCTCCAATAAATAACGTTACCTTGTATAAGCCAGCCGTAAAACAAAAGCCGATGTTTCATTGTGCGATTAAATACTCTACAGCATTTTTTAAAACCTAAGCATCGCACATTTTTCGATGTTTATACCGTCGTATTGAGAGAAAAAAAAAGTACTTTTTAATGCAATTTGTTTGGAAACTGCATCTCCATTTATTTTTGAAGTATTAATTTTTGTAGTTTTTAGCGACATTTGCTTCATTTTGGCAACTCAAGTACTCCATTTCTGTAGAAAGTAAAGGAAAAATAGTTGAATTGAAAAATAGAAATTATATCTTCTTGTTGCCATTTTCCCATAAAAACTGAAAAAAATGTAATGAAAATACGTGCTATTTTGAGAAAATATAAATGAATGATTTATGATAATAGCTGGGTTGTAATTATTGAAAATTCATAAGGAATCGTGCACTTTGTGCCAAGTCTTTGAAATTTGATATAGTATTAGTTATGGTCTTAAGATTTTCGGAAACCATCGCAAACCACTTGTGCGCGTTCTCTGGTGGCCTGTTTGCTAGAAATCCAATATGGCTGCCATCTGTATTGGTATTTTTAAATAGATGGGCTTCAATTAAACACAAAATCTTGAAATATATGAATAATACATTAATAATATAATGCCAATATAGAATATGGTCGTTACAATAATATAATATATAATAATAGAGTAATATAATACCAGAACAGCAGTATAAGATATATTAGTGCTTTTTTCTGGTTTATAAGTTCTGAACAGTGACTTCAAAAAAACTACAGTGTATTTCTTCATATCAACATAAACATGAATTTAAGAAAAAGGAGAAAAACGACAAATTGACTTTGTGTTGCTTGTGCCAGCAAGATATCTAAAAAGACTTACGATGTCCATATAAGAAAGTGTCATCATAAAGCATATGATGCACTAGAAGCAGATTTCAAAATCTTTGTTGTAATGAGGTACCTATGCTTCTTGACGTGATTATGGAGTATTGAGACGATGGCTAAATCACCAACCGTACATTACTGGGTAACTGTCAGAGGCTTTCTCCTGTTAATTTGTCGTTTCGTTAGAGGTCAGCGAGTGGGTAATTGGTTACTTACCAAGAGTTCTAGCGAAGAACTTTGCCCATGGTTTTTAGTCTTTGGTCACACAAACTATTCACGCTGGCTGCCCGTTTTTCTGAATGACATATCATGTTTACAACATACCCATCCAAGTGCCCATGAAGCCTTAATGAAAGGGCAGTTTGTCGTTCAACGTAGCGAAAAAAAAGTTATCTTTCATGGCACTAGATCAGAGCCACGAGCATAGTATACAATTCATAAAAGCGGATAGTGGACCTAAGGGTCTGTATGGTCAGAAAGACGAGAATGAGGTCATCGAGATTTCAAGACCTGAGGTGCTGAGGGTAATAGATGATTTTGAACGTAATTCGAATTATTCCTCCGTAAATAATCAGGAATATCAGGAATCTTCTACCGCCGAACAGACAAAATTTCTTAAGCAACAAAAAGCCCTTCTTAATGTAGTACAAGATGGAACAATTGTAAATCCGTTTAAAGAGACAGGTATGGAACTCGTCACCGGATATCTGTGAGGTCATGGATAGTGTTGTTGCTACATGCCTGAAGGAAGCCAAGGGGATAGGCGAAACCATGTATAAGGACTTTGTGAGGGACAGAATTCAAAGTGCTACAAAACCCCTCTAACACAATTCCAAGGGCAACCATATACACATTCAGAAACCGCCTGCAAATCTCAAGAAAGGAACCAATATGTTGGGAACAGCGAAGGCAAATGCATCGCTATTTCTAAATCTGCAAGCATGATCACAAACTGGCATAGATGACTTCTTCAGACACGAAAACCAGCGTGACCCGCCTTCATTAACTAATGAGGGACAATTACTGTCAGAAACGAAATCTACTCTTCTTGGGTGCCTTCCTAGTATGTCTGACACAGGACGCTCTCAATCATTCAAGGAGACATCAGTGCATGTACTCTATATGCCGGCAGTTATTCATATTATAAACCACTGCGTGCCACAGTTTTCGGGGAATATATAAATATGCACCTGCTGCCATTTATAGAAAGAAAAATGACGCCTAACATCAAAGGAGTAGATGCAGTCTCGAACACATATCACGATAGCAGCCTAAATTCATAAACCTGGGACACACGAGGTGACACTTCAGGGCATCAGACTAGAGTGACTACAAAAACACCTATACCAAAGTGTTCAGCATGGCAGAAATTTTTATCAATCTCCAACAATAAACAAGACTTATTTAACTTCCCCAGTGGGAAATTGGCTAAAGTTACCACTGGTGCTCGGTATCAGCTGTTCACCACAAAGGATAATCAGATGCTAAGCAACAGAACGAATGACATATCAACGATGTCTCCAAACCAGCAAGAAGAAGACACCAGAATGATGTTGCACTTGCAACACTCAGCTGAGCAAGGACATGCCAAAGTGTACCTGATAACAGTGGACACAGACATGGATGTTCTGACCATATATCACTTGAAACAGTTGAATATGTCAGAGTTATGGATAGGCTTTGGATCTGGAAAGACCTTAAAAGAGATTCCAATCCATCACATCTGTCAACAGCGTGGACCTGAAAGCTCCGAAGCCCTTCTCTTTTTTCGTGCATTTACAGGGTGTGATGTAGCATCACTGATGTTTGGAATAGGTAAAAATACGGCATGGAGTGCATGGGCTGCTTATCCTGAGGTCACCGACACGTTCATTGACATCACAAATACACCTAATAGTTTCGCGTTATAATCACAGCACATGTCTCATCTTGAACGTTTTACATTTCTTATATACAGCAAAAACTGTGTTGCAGATTCAGTCAATGGTGCAAGGAAATTGATGTTTACCCAAAGCCTAAAGTCTCTTGAATCTATCCCACCACCACAATGTGCTTTATTTCAGCATACAAAGCGATCTCTGCTCATTACCGCATTCATTTGGAAAATGTCGCTGTCCAAATCACCCGATATTCCTGATTATAGTAAATGGGGTTGGGAATGGAATGATAGAACCAAAGAATGGGTACCCAACTAGACTGATCTTCCAGATGCAAACCACGGGTGTGCATTGCTACTGAATTGTGGTTGTTTGGTCTCATGCACAGGCAGATGTAAATATTATCGAGCTGGGGTTCGCTGCAGCCCATTATGCAACTGTCAGAAGGCTGACAAATAACTCGCATAATACATGAAGTAACAAGTATATATCATGTTGCAAAGCTGTAACTTAAGTCAAATTCTATCATATGTGTCAACCATTCATATTTCTTTATATTTTGTAATAAATAAATTACATCGAATAAATAAAACAATTGCTTCTTTACCTTGAGTTTTACTCTCTAATCAGATACGTTATAACCTTGAAATTGATTTCTAAACATAAATTAGACCTGAGAAATGGATTCCTCGTATTCTAGAACCTATAAAAAGTGATATTACGTAAGGTTTTGTGAGTAATAGAAACCCATCTATTAAAAATACTAATACAGATGGCGGCCATATTGGGTTTCTAGCAAACAGGCCACCAGAGGGCGCACACAAGTTGTTTGCGATGGTTTCCTTAAATCTTAAGACAATATCTAAGATTATATCAAATTTCAAAGACTTGGCACAAAGTGCACGATTCCTCATAAGTTCCCCCCACGCTATAAAACATGGAGCTATTATAAACTATTTAATTTTAAGTGTCTATATTAATGCAAATGACGTCATTTTGCATAAAATAAAAGCGTGTGGTTTAAGTCTTAAAATTGAAATATGTTTTGCACTACAGTAGAGTCCCGATTATCCGAGTCCCGATTATCCGAGTCCCGCTTAACCGAGTTATTTTCTTCTGGTGGACTGGTGGCTTCTATTATAAAACAGCCATTATAAATGATGCGTTAGGCGGAGATGAAAGAGCAGTCGTAAAAAGTTAGAACTCCGATTTTCTGGTCAGAATGGAAAAAAAAAGGGGAAAAAATGACTTTTTTTTAATTATGGCCATTTTTTTCATATTCTGACCAGAAAACCAGAGTTCTAACTTTTTACGACTGCTGTTTCATCTTCACCTAAACGCTTCATTTATAATGTCTGTTTCATAATAATAGAAGCCACTAGCCCACCAGAAGAAAATGAAGTAATGGAAATGTCGGGGGCGACACTAAATTCTGAAAAAGCAGAATTCCTGTTCTCTAGTAATTGTTTTGTTTTTTCCTGCACACATTCGAGTATTTACGTTCGAGGAATCTAATATCAGCATTATTTTTTCTTTCACCATTTTTTCTTTGTATATGTTGCATTTCTGGAGTTAAAAACAGTTCTCCCAGATGTTATAGCTTAGATGAAACCAGCTGTTGGTATTTGTATTTACACCTGTATTACAATTTTAATCATTACAGTAATTAAGTTCCTGTATAACAATTAAAATTGGATTTTTGCTGTCTTATTTAGCAGAGTTCTGTAGATAACAATCACGTAAGGAATTTAAAGCAATAAAGAATTTAATGAAGGGAAAAACTTAAGTCAGCAAAGTCCATTAGCACTGCTCATTATTTTCATCAATAAAGTTGATCGTTTGCTTGTTTAAATTTTAATTTTATATAAAATAATGTAAATTATGATCATATTCTGCCTATAGTCATGTCTATGGACATGGTATGCCACAGATGTGATTTCCACAGACTTAACATTTTCAAGCATTTCTTCCTTTGAAAGAAGTAATTTTGAGCTATACTTAATGAATTGATGTGATCAATTCCATATAATGCAGATTTACATTATTTGCAAATATTGATAGCAATATACATTGTTTTATCTTTTCTTTAGAAAGCACAGATGTGATCCTATGCTCTGGGCAATCAACAATTATTGAAAAACCAGGAAAACAACCACATATACACTCATGTCCAAAATTGGGTCACAAACATAAAATCTGTGCAAACTGGTGAACTATTTACTGTGTTGCCATGAATTTTGGCTCAGAGGTATATTACAATGGGAGAAAGACTATAGAACCATAACAATATGGAAAAGATTTTAACTGTGAATTAAGATACAGGGTATATCAAAAAGTGCTAAATCATGAATCAGAGATAAATGCTTTATCTCGAGAAAAATCTGTGTAATATGGAGTGTGACCACTGTGCGCAGCTATACAAGCCTAACAACGAGCTCTCATTCTTTTTATGAGGGTGCCAATAAATGTTTGTGGCAACAAAGCCCATTCTTGCAAAAGCGCGGCCTTTAACTCCTGGCGGGTCATTGGAGGGAGTTGCACTGTGCAATGTCTCTTCCTAGACCATCCCAAACATGTTCAATAGGATTAAGGTCCAGAGACCTCGAGGGCCAATTCATACGGCGAATATCCTCTTCAAGAAAATCATCAACAATGTTAGCTCTGTGTGGCTGCGCATTATCGCGCATAAACATGAAGTCCGGGCCTATAGCACGCCGGAAAAAACCTCATATAGGCTTTAAGGACCTCATCCCTATAGCGATGTGGGTTGACAGTACCCGCATCGACGACTTACAGTGGTGTATGACTGTCCAACATTATGCCGCCTCAGACAAGGATTCCTTTGCCACCAAATCTGTCGATTTCTTTCACGTAGGAGGGATGATAGTGAGTTCCACGTTCTCTCCAGATGAAGATTTGACGAGAATCGCACTGCGAGGTGAATCTTGACTCATTACTGAAAAGAACACGCCCCCATTCTTGTTGTGTTCAACGCTGATGTCTTCGGCTCCACAACAACGGGGCTCTCCTGTTGGATGCAGTGAAAGGGACATACACCGGGCGTTAGGGATGAGGTCCTTGAAGCCTATGTGAGGTTGTTCTGAGGTAGTGTAGGATCGGACTTCATGTTTATGGACGATAATGCGAAGCCACACAGAGCTCACATTGGTGACGATTTTCTTGAAGAAAAGGATATTCGCCGTATGAATTGGCCATCGAGGTCTCCGGACCTCAATCCTATTGAACATGTTTGGGATGGTCTAGGAAAAGCTATTGCACAGCATAAACCCCCTCCCAGGACCGGCCACGAGTTAAAAGCCGCGCTTTTGGAAGAAAGTTTTGTTGCCACAAACATTTATTGCCACCCTCTTAAACAGTATGAGAGCTCGTTGTGAGGCTTGTATAGCAGTGCACGGTGGTCACACTCCATATTATACAGACATTTCACGACATAAATGCATTATCTCTGATTCATGATTTAACACTTTGATATACCCTGTATCTTAATTCACAATTAAAATCTTTTCCATACTGTTATGTTGCTATAGTCTTTCTCCCATTGTAATATACCTCCGTACCAAATTTCGAGGCAACACAGTGAACAGTTCAGTTTTTACACATTTTATGTTTGTGACTTTAATTTTTGACATGAGTGTACTTAACCCTTTGTTGCATACCGTCCACTACAGTGGACAAAAATATTTTTCTCCTATCTAAACTATTTCATTTACAGTTCCTATTCAAAGTTTATGCTACTCTGTGACATCTATGCTTTCAGTAGAAAAATTGAGATAGCAACACAAGCCGGGTAACTTAGCAAATAGGAAATAACAAGTTTAACGTTGGGTATTTGCTAGTTTTGACGTATGTAACAAAGGGTTAAACCAAACATTCACTTGTGACTTCTTTGTATAAAATGGCTACAAAAGAGTTTAGATTAGCATTCAAATTGCACTGTGCTGCCATTTGGTTGGTTTTTTCCATGGTAAATTACTATCCACAGACAAGACACAAAAGTTAATGACAAATTAAGAGGGAAAAAATATTCTTTTGCTAAAAGATAGAAAAATATATTATTGAACAGCAGAAAATACACCTCTTATGCATATTAATAAAAATAGTAGCTGGATAGTGAACTTTAAAAGGGGTATTCTTACATTTATGCTTGTAAAACCAGAATGGTGACAGTCCACAGACATAAGATATCTCAGTCTGTGGACATACTTAAAATTCAAAGATTTTACTTTTTTTACACAGTAATATATATCTAAAAGGTTTGTTTCTTACTCCTTTCATTTGAATTTTGCGTTAAAATTATGCAGAATGAACGCAAATTGGTAGTGACTGCATATTATACGTTTTTCTGATAATGACCCACCTGCGCAATTATACAATAGAACACTAGGTTTTAACTGCTTTTTGACAATTTAGTAGGATTCTGAAGAAAATTAATAGCTTACATTGGCTTACTCTCACTGCAAAAAAAAAAATTGTTGATTTTACAGTATAATACTGGCAGCTGAGGCGCCAGTATAATACTGTAAAATTAACAGTAAGAAACAGTAAAATTAGCAATTAATATACCATTAAGCAGTAATATACGGTTTAATGCATTTATACGATGGTATATTACTGCTTATTTTACGGTATTAAACTGGCGCCCCAGATGCCAGTATTATACTGTAAAATCAACAATTCTTTTTTTTTTTTTTTTGCACTGATAATATTTTAAAAATAGAAAATTATCAGAACTGATTTTCTAGATTTCATGGTAGGGTATTACAGGGTGTCCCCAAACAAGATTGAAATGTCCTTTAATTTTTTTAAACGTTTAATTTATGTAGGAAAATTAAACTGCAAAAGTGTTCAAAATAAGGTGGGAATTAAGATTGCGTTGATGAAATAGTTCTACCATTAATTTTCAAAAAGTTACATTACTTAAATTTTTATACGGTCTCTGGTTGCTATAAGTTATATTCAGAAGCATTTTTTCCATTGCTCTGACCAGTACAAAAGTAAAAGTTTCATTCTAGAACAAAATTCAAAGGTATGATATTTTTAATTTTGTGAAATTTGAGTTTTTCAGTTTTAAAAGTTCGTTTTTCTGTTTTTAACGCAGAAAGTTCCTTAATTTCATAAAATTCAAAGCATCATAACGCTGAATTTTGGTCGCAAAAGAATAGAAGTTTTATTGTTTTACTTGTCAGAGCATGGAAAAATGTTTCTAAATATAACTTATAGGATCCAGACACCGCTTAAAGTTTTTCAATTCCTACTATTAGTTCACACTCTCCCTATATTTATTTATTTATATATCTTGTTCAAATTTTCAATCGTTGATAAAATACTTATTATTCATCCTATCAAGTTGAAATAAATTTTTTTAAACTTGTACTGGATGACAATTGATGTTAATACAGTTTTTTCAAATATTAATTCATTAAATTTTAATTATAGTTTTACATGGGAGACAAAATGGCGGCCATTGGTTATTGAAGCATTTAATGCATCTTCATATCTATAAGGGGGGTTACCATAGGGGGACCCTGTTCTGTCGCCAAATACCGCCAAGTTTGTCACCAACTTCGCGATATATCGCCAAATTTGGCGACCCAAATGAGTCGCCAAAAGTGACGCCAACTTGGCGATCTCTACTATTTCGCCGAATTCCCATAGACTTCCATTGTAAACCTACTTCCTTATAGAAAATCAACAAATTGGGATATTTTAATGCAACAAAAACTAATATTAGCTTAAGGGATTATATTAAATTTTTCTTCGATGACCTAAGTAGGAATTGACTTTAAAAACAAAATTTTTATATTACTTGTTTTTAAGTAACTTTTTGAAAATTAGTGGACAGGGTTATTTCATCAACATAATCTTAATTCCTACATTATTTTTGAACCATTTTTAAATTTACATTAAATACGTATCTCCAACAGGAAAAAAATTCATTTCAAATCTTTTTGGGAATCGCTGTAGGATATAGTTGCTTTTAAGAATATGAGTGAACTTTTGCTTATAATTTTGCCATTCAAACTAGTTTTGTAGAGAGGAAAGAAAGGCATTTTTCAGTCTTTACTCAGTTTTACAATGCGAACTTTTGATTAAAAGATGCAAGAAAAAAATAAAAGCTTTGAAATACCTCCAGGGCATTCAGATCATTATAAGGCACAATTTCAAATCCGGGCATAAAAGGTCCAAAACCACCATAGCTGTCTGGATCGGTGGAGCTGGAAATAGCTGCTAATGTTCTTCCCCAAAAATTTCCTTCTGCGAAAATTATTTTCGATTTGTTTTTCTCGATTCCTTTCTTATCGTATCCCCAGCGTCTCACTAGTTTGCAGGCTGTTTCACCGGCTTCGACGCCTAAAATTAAAAGTGAAATAATAAAGCTATTAGAAAGAAATATGGATGATTAACACTTCACACTCAAAAATGTAAATAAAAAAAATCTATTTTTTCTCACTTTGTTGTTGCAAAGGAAATGTCATCAATGTGGGGGTGGGGACCAGTGCTTAACCCCTTATGCCCCGACGGTACTTTAAAGTACCATCAAAATAACTTGTTATAAAATTCATTTAATTCACCGATTAGTAGTAATACAGTTTAGAATGACTTATAGATACTGTATCTTATTCCAAAAGAATTATGGGTTACACAAAACAAAAACATTTTTAAAGGGATGATTTCTTTTTCCTTTGCATCTTTTCAGCTTTGACGCCCAAAGATTGGGGAGGAAAAGTTTCAGTTAGGAAATATTTCTGTATTTCTATTGTAAGAGCATTATGTTTGTACATTTCCTAATTCTACAAAATGCTAAAAAAAATATTTTAAATAAAAAGATTTGAGTTATAAATATTGCACAAAATCCCTATAAATTCAAATTTAATTGACAAAAATCCTTCTAAAATTTATTAAATGCTTTTATATCTTCCAATGTAGTTTCAAAAGTTCACGAAAAATGCTTTAGAAGATGAAATTTTCAGGAATTCATAATGTGCGCCGGAGCTGAGCTCCGGTACTTTGTTTTTGGCCCGTATTTAAATACTAGCCGCCCTTGGCAGTCAGTTTGGTCTCCATTAAATGTATGATAAGCATTGTATCATGTCATTGTTATTCATAATTTACTCGCTCAATCCTATGCCAAATCAGAAGATTCTGATAGAGAAATCAACAGATCTGTTATTTTGGGGGAGGTGATAAATCGCCAAATACTACTTCCCTCGCATTTTTTCATATTTCATTTAAAATACGATACTTTCATTCAGTTTATTTAAAACTAGCAGCCTTTGCCCGCTACGCTGCACTGTTTATACAAACTAACCTTGAATCAAACAAAATGCATGAGTGAATTTGACCCTGTGATTTAAAGTAATATGGACGTTTATCTGGAATCTCCTTCCGCATTGCTGAAATGATATGAATGCAATTGTGCTATCATATTTTCTAATGTGCAGACAAATTTTCATCTGTTTAGGTTCAACTCTTAACTGATCAATCACAGTAGGATTTGGTAAAGAACGACAGAACTGATTATAGTATATACTAAAACTAGTTTTAAGGCAGATCTGCCCGAAAATTTTTCTAACTAACAGTGCAAGTTCTGCCGAAATCAATTCGGCACAATCTTGTAAAAAGGTTGATCATTCATAATCAGGTTTGTCTCATTATATAATTTTTAAATATAATTATATGTCTAAGCAACGTAGAACGATATGTTATATACTAAAATCTTCCCTGAAAAATTATCTAACATTTTAAGCCTGTGTGTGTGTGTGTGTATATATATATATATATATATATATATATATATATATATACATACACACACACACACAAACACACACACACTAGAAGTAGACAGATAAGAATATTGACTTATTTAAAAGCACATAAATTAACGTCTGAATTCCAATTTTTTTATTATTAAAAAACACATAAATTAACGTCTGAATTCCAATTTTTTTATTATTAAAAAGGTACACATATATTAGGGCAGACTTTAAACACAATACAATAAACTCAACTGCAGTGAAAAACTAACTAGGGCCAGGATTCGAACTTGGTTCCACAGCGTACCGTGCTGTTGCTCTAACCACTAAGCTACCCTGTCCGATGTCCTAGCTTGACAATTTCTCACTAATAACCCATGTTGAAGAACGTCACCGTCCATCTATCAGAGAGCACAGGAGGAAATAGAAAAAAATAGTATAATAGTATTCTTGTTTAATCACTCTCGGTGTTTAATATTCCAATTTAACTTCAAAATTAGGAATTACGTAACAATCCATTACAAACGGTTCAAAATCGCGAATCTATAAATAGCTCAATCACCACGTCGACGAGATGTGAAGAAAAAAGCAGTTCTGTAGATAATTTGCGAAATCAAACTGTTGAAAGGAAAAATAAACTTTTCTGTATTAAATACTTTTTTACATTTTAGAAAAGACTTAGTGACTGGCAAACAAACAGATGTTCGAGATTTTTTTTAAGATGACTTCTACGAGTAAGCCTGCAGTACACGTTTTCGTTTTATATTCGTGTACATAAATATTGTTCTACTAGTATTTTTTTAATCTGTTCAAGTATATTTTTCGAAAATGAAATCTGTTCGGATTAACCGGAATTTCGGATCAGCGGGGTTCGGATTAGCAGAGTCCTACCGTACTACTACTATTTGCATCAGATTGAATAACTTTACTATTTTCTGAATACAAAAATTTTATAAAAATTTATGCAAAACGCGTAATTGAACTTTTACAAGAACTTGCTTGGATCCCTAACAAGCGGGTAAAGCTCCAAGATCTCGACAGAAAGCTCCATAGGTTTAAACCTTACATTCTTTGAACTGGTTACAACTGAATTACGAAAATATAATTTTGGGAAAACTTTGTCATAGGTAACTAACCTTCCTCTCTCCCTTCGGTGTAGTCTGTTTCAAAGTAAAATATTTCGAATCATTTTCATGAGCAAATTTGATATCGTTATACTCTGAATTTTGGCAATCACATTTGACCGAAAATTTTTTATCACGATTCTTTGTTTATAAAGTTTTTCGCATGGTTGTTTCCTGTTTCTTTTAGACGAAGATGCAAGTACAGTAGAACCTCTTTTATCCGAATTTCTTGGTTAACCAAAATTCATTTTTAAGTTTTTTTTTTTTTTTTTTTTTTTTTGGGGGGGGGGGGGGGTCTATCAAATTCCTTGTGTGCAAGCGGTCCTTTCCAAGCCACGAGTACAGATAAATATTTTGATCCCCTTTCTTATAATTCCTTTGAATTTTACTCCAGCTCCCGTAAGCTGTGAAATGGACTAGAACACAGTAGGAGAAGGGTGAACCGGAATGTGTGAATGTGGTCTAGCAGGTGTTTCTTCTGTTCATTATGTAAAAGGTACTTAATTTCAAAATTAAAATTAAGGTAATTTATTCTTGTTTCTATTTTTCTATTGCTTTATTTTATTTAAGCACTTCACTCTCAGAAATGAATACACAGATTTCACGAAATTTTCTTTGTTTTTGACGAAATGGTTTCCTGGAAAATGCTCCGAGCGAACATTTCGTCAAATGGATGAAATTAGTTTCTTCACTTGCTTGACGATATAAATTTCGTCAATAGTTTCGTCAAAAGAGGGCTGGTGGCGCCATCTCTCAAACAGTTTGGAAGCTCCAGTATTTGACACGGGGAAAGAAAAAAAATCACTTCTCTCTCTTTCCTCGGCGTGATTCAAACTCACGACCCTTCGTGTGGGAGGTCGCTGCTCTTCCAACTTGACTGCTGGACTTGAAAGTGTTTGCTTTTAGACTGGTGTAATGAATTCTACTTCGTATTTATATTTTTATAACGTAGATTGCAATTTTATCGGCGCTGCTATATTTTCTGAAAGTTTTAAGAAAGGCTAATTTATTTTTATGGTTTTCTCGTATCAATGAATAATTATAATATGGCTTGACTAAATAATTTACAACTGAAATTTTCTTTGATCAGTGGATGATTAGAATATGGTCTGGTTAATTTGTTGCTCACAAATAACGAATTGTGAAGTGCATATTGCGTGAGATTTTATCACTGAGTAGGAGGATAAGATTTTAACACTTTACTGTTTATAAAGAGGAGAGGGATCAATTATGTTTATTTTTAATTTGATTGAAAACATAATATACTTCTAAAAAAAATAGATATTCTAGAAGTTTGAAATTTTATTGACCTAATTTTCTTATTGAATGGTTTTGAAGAACACAGGAAATTTATTCTTTTCGAATTAAAACATAACGAACGACAACATATAAATAAAATAATAATAATAAGCATTCCTAAAAATTCTAACAGCTAAAAAAATAACTAATGAAGAAACAATAACTACCTATATTTCAGTATTTTCTGAAAAGCACTAAGTGCTGTTTTAAAATAAATTATTACAGGACTAACATAAACAAGCAAATATCTGTTTGCTAAAATCGCAGGATTTGAGGAGGATTTGAGGAACTGTTTCCTTAAAATGCATTGAGTCTGACCGTGATTGAGGCAAAACTTTCGTCAAAATATTTGAGGGTTTACGTTCCGTTAAAAGTCACGTGATGTTAATAGGAAATGATCTTCAAAAACGACGAAATACAGCTCGAGGATTTCTGAATCGCCAAAAGGGAGAGTTATTTCTGAGTTGTTATAATAAGAATAGCGCCTATACTTGTCCTTAATCTTAAAATTGAAGCATTCTCGATTATCCAAAAAATTTCGATTTTCCGAAATATGATCGGTCCCAATTACTTCGGACAATAGAGGTTCTACTATACTTCAATACGAACAAACGAATACAAATTAGCACAACTGAATATTATGCACGGCTGGATTCGCTATATCTGCACCAAGTGCAAATTCCGTGTTTAGCATATTGTCACAATTCAACTATGTAGAAGTGTAGTTTTTATTACACCAAAATCCAGTTCACTTACCTGTATTCATAGGGAGAACTTTATCATAACCGAAGAATTTTGTGACATATTCTTCGTATTCACCCAGCACAGTGTTGTAGAAAGCTCTGGAAGTCAACGTAATGATTTCAGATTGCTCTCTAAGGGCTTTTAATATTTTCGGATGACAATGACCTTGATTTACAGCACTATATGCACTCAAGAAGTCATAATATTTTTTGCCTTCAGCATCCCATACATGTACTCCTGCAAGAGAAAGGAGAAAATTATTTGTATTCATATGAAATTATTTAGATTCATATTAATTTGTTATTTCTATGCAAATAGAGAAGTCCAAGACAATACAGTTTTTCGCAAAGCACAACTTGCGTTTCATTACTATCATGTTTCGGCATAAAAGATGCTGAGATAAGGCCCCTTTTTGGTCTCCGGCAGGTTAAACGAAAATTAAGATATTTTGAATCAAAATTTACTGGTTTTGTCACAGAACATTTTGTTTGAAAACATCTTAACTGGTGAGGTGGGGTGTTTCGCACCCCCAGAGAAATTGCATACGAGCTCTATATTTGCAAACAAAATTTGTGGTATTTAGATACGTGAATTTATATGTATGTACACTTACAGTACTTTTTCGGTTGCTTTTATACAAGTAAATACAAAATTCACAGGAAAGTTTCTTATTTTAATTCGTTAAATTTTAAGGAGTGCACAAGAAATAAAATTTAGGGGGTTGCATACACCCCGCCTCCCGACTTACGGGTTAAAATGTTATAAAATTGAAACCCAGGTTATTTAGCAAGTTTTAATGTATTTTATCATGTATTCAGATTAGTAGTTTGACTTTTTAGGCAGCTTCCATAACAAAATACTAGTCTGATGTGACAATCCCAAAACTTCTTTATTGTATATCTATGTTACTATTTTAAAAAGTTGTTACGCATGTTAATCCTTCAGTGTTATTACTTCAGTACTACACCAACTTTGATTTTCATCTTAAGTTTCTGCTTCATTTTATTAATAAAGGTAAAAACTAGTAAATCTCAATCATATTTAATAAAATCAATATATTTCGTTATTCTGTTGTACACCAGCTAGAATCGCAGGGTTAGCTGATGCGAATTGTCCATCGCTGCAGCCGATGTTCAACAAAACTATGAAAAATTGCTATTGCAAAACCCCTTCCGGCGGATTGTCCCCAAATTCACGTGGGGCCTGCTGGCCTAGCCAAAAACTTATACATAGAATTGAACGAAATTTCATAACGAAATAAAATTAAAGAACTTGCTAAAAAAGGTGCTATTTAGTATGTTAAAATGTCACAAATATAAAATATGTTATTACATAATATAGTTTTTAAAAACTTAAAACTTTCAAAATTTAGCGACGAGCGCTTTCGATCTGTACTCTGAGTACGCAATCAAAGCTGCCGAGAAAGCGCGATGACGATCAAGGTCTGATCGAAAGCGCTCGGCGCGAAATTTTGAAAGTTTTCAGAAACTATATTATGTAATAACATCTTTTATATTTGTGACATTTTAACATATTAAATAGCATCTTTTTAGCAAGTTCTTTAATTTTATTTCGATATAGTTCAAGGTGAATGTGACATTGCAACGGTATAAATTTTCATATTTACATTTTTATCTGTGTATGACTTCATACACTTTTCAGTTGTAAATAATGAAAATGGCACAAAAATCGCTATTACAGCGCCCCTTCCGGAGAAATATTTCCAAATTAAAGGAAGACCTGCTGGCCATTGCCAAAAAACATGCACAAAAAAAAATTTGGTTCAATACTATGCATAACTTCATACACTTTTCGATGGTACAAAGCGACATATGGACAGACGGACATTTTGTATAAACATGTTTTTCGGAATCTGACCCCCTAAAACGTGTAAATCAGTCGAAAGCCGGAAGTCTAAAAGAAATCTCGATTACAATATTTTCTTATTTAGAAAGAAGAAAGTAATAAGAAGCTACACTGCAGTCCTTTGGAGGGAAGCAGTTCCGGAATATTTCGCCATATTTTCACTGATCATCACTACCCAAACCCCAAAATAAATCTCGGTCTAAATGCCAATTTATGAAAGGACAACCGATCATTTACCCCTTTACACACACTTCGTATTTATTCCATAAAATTAAGACCATAACAACAATCGCGAATCAAAACTAACGTTCTTCCGTATAATGAAAATATCGCTTTGGTTTGGTGTTAAAATAACATTACCACTATTTATCCTTTCAATGTACCAGTGGCGTAGCTAAGGGGGGGGGAGGTCCGCCCCGGGTGTCACCCTCTAACTGGTGACACCCGATGTTTATTTGCAAAAATGTAATCTTAAGATTTTGGAACAGAATTCTGACGTAAAATGAAATTTCTAGCTCACTGCGCAACAGTCAGTTTTAGGTAGCTTTCATTACAAAAAGCTACCTATTGCAGCCGTTCGGAGGAAAGCGATTTCAAAAAATTTTGGTATATTTTCATCGATCATGACCCACAGATCCCGAAACCACCCTCCGTTCAAAATTGATATATATGACCTATGTCACACTGTAACTCTCGTATTTATGAACCGATTTGGATGTAATTCGGTGTGTACATAGTACACACCAATGTCTCAACCGAGTTCGTTGGCCAGCTTCATCCGCCATTTTGTTTCAAAATGGCGGCCATTTAAATTTTTTTTTTTAATTTAAAATTTGAAATGAGGTACCAAAAAATTGAAAATGGAAAAATATTTTTTTCTTATGTATTTGACCTTTATACAAAGACTCCGGAGCAGTTTTTGTTTCGTCTATATCTTAAAAAATGGCTGAGTTATAGCATTTTGAATTTCTAGCGTGGCTGACATTTTGAAACGTCCTGAATTTTGTCACGCGATAAAAGCGTATTTATGAACCGATTTGGATGTAACTTCGTTTATACATAGTACATACCAATACCTCGACCGAGTTCGTTGGCCAGCATCATCCGCCATCTTGTTTAAAAATGGCGGCCATTTAAATTTTTAAGAAAAATTTAAATTTGAAATGTGGTACCAAAAAATTGAAAATTGAAAAAGTATTTTTTTCTTATGTGTTTGACCTTGATAAAAAGATTCGGGAGCAGTTTTTGTTTCGTCTACATCTTAAAAAATGGCTGAGTTATAGCATTTTGAATTTCTAGCGTGGCTGACATTTTCAAGCGTCCTGATTTTTGTCACGTGATAACAGATGTATTTATGAACCGATTTGGATGTAATTCGGTGTGTACATAGTACACACAAATATCTCGTCCGAGTTCGTTGGCCAGCTTCATCCGCCATCTTGTTTCAAAATTGCGGCCATTTAACAAATCTTAACAAATTTTAAATTTAAAATGAGATACCAAAAAATTGGAAAATGAAAAAGATTTTCTTTGTACGTGTTTAACCTTAATACAGAGATTCCGGAACAGGTTTTGTTTCGTCTATATATAAAAAAATGGCTGAGTTATAGCATTTTGAATTTCTATTGTGGCTGACATTTTAAAACGACCTGATTTTCGTCACGCGATAACAGGCGTATTTATTAACCGATTTGGATGTAACTTGGTCTGTACATAGTACATACCAATGTCTCGACCGAGTTCGTTGGCCAGCTTCATTCGCCATCTTGTTTCAAAAGGGTTGCCATTTAAAAAAAAGTAATTTAAAATTTAAAATGAAGTATTAAAAAATTGGAAAATGAAAAAAAAAATTATTTGTGTGTTTGGCCTTGATACAAAGATTCTGGAGCAGTTTTTGTTTCTGAAAATTTGTTCTTTTGATTATATCTTAAAAAATAGTTGAATTATAGCACTTTAAATTTCTAGCATGGCTAACACTTTGAAACGATCTTGTATTTGTCACGCGATAACACACGTATTCGCCTATTTCGATGTAAGAAGGTATGTGGATAGTATACATCAATATCTCAACCAAGTTCGCTGGCCAGCTTCATCAGCCATCTTGTTTCAAAATGGCGGCCATTAAATTAAAAAATATTATATTTAAAGTGAGGTGCAAAAAAATTAGAAATTGAAAAAGGTTTCTTTCTTAAGTATTTGACCTTGATATAAGCATTCACGAGCATTTTTTGTTTGTCTTTATCTTAAAAAATGGCTCAGATATAGCAGTTTCAATTTCTAATGTGGGTGACATTTTGAAAAATCTTATTTTTTGCCTGCGACAGCACTCGTATATATCAACCTATTCCGATGTGAGTGAGCATGTGCACAGCAATTACTAAGGTCTCGACCAAGTTCACTGGTTAGCCTCATCCACCATGCTGTCTTAAAATGGCAGGAACTTTAAGAAATCGCCGAATTTGGCAGCCAAATATAAGTTACTGCAAATAAAACACAGCTTGGATAACGCTGACTAATTTCGCAAAATTCTCATTCATAATGATTTAGTATTGATAAAAATTAGTATTGAATCTCCTACATTCGGTTTCCACTTAATTGAGCTTCGTGTGTTTGAATAATATAAGTTGGCTTTTTTAAAATAAGGAATATGAAAGCTACCTCTTCCTCCCGGCACTGGCCGGAAGGACTTTTTTTTTCTTGGAGAATCAAATTTTATGCAGAATAGGGTGTTTAACTTAGATATGCACTAGTGAACAAACACCTATCTTTCAAACGAGTGGGTAGCAAAAACAAACTTTAAAAGAAGTAAAGAAGAAGTACTACATATCACTGATTTATGCGGACTATGGGATGAGTGGCCCCTGTCGTTTCTTATATGTGGTAGGACAAAAGGGAAATAAGGAAGGGTATGGTTATTTCCTGTGCAGTACTATTAATTTCCTTGGGTTCTTTTGCCTTTTTACGAAAATGATTGCACCCACAGACAGTATAATCTACAGTTGTCTGTGACTATACCATTGAATTCCAGGAAAGGTTTTAGGTTGTAAACTAGTAGACTTCACGCTCTGTGACACTACTTCACTGTAATATTCAACCTAAGGCTCCTACAGTTCGTATTATAGTAGCCATAATTCAACCATCAGGAGAAGGCGGCTGTGACGTATAAGTCACGCAGGTGTGATTCTGTTCGAAAATTTAAGGCATTCAGTTCTAGAAATTTTTAAAAATCAGTCCGAAAATTCAGATATAAAAAAAATCGCAAATTTCGTCTAAACATCGAGGGGGGCGGGGAACACAAATTTCGTCAAAACATCGAGGGGGGCGGGGAACACAAATTTCGTCAAAACATCGAGGGGGGCGGGGAACACAAATTTCGTCAAAACATCGAGGGGGGCGGGGAACACAAATTTCGTCAAAACATCGAGGGGGGCGGGGAACACAAATTTCGTCAAAACATCGAGGGGGGCGGGGAACACAAATTTCGTCAAAACATCGAGGGGGGCGGGGAACACAAATTTCGTCAAAACATCGAGGGGGGCGGGGAACACAAATTTCGTCAAAACATCGAGGGGGGCGGGGAACACAAATTTCGTCAAAACATCGAGGGGGGCGGGGAACACAAATTTCGTCAAAACATCGAGGGGGGCGGGGAACACAAATTTCGTCAAAACATCGAGGGGGGCGGGGAAACACAAATTTCGTCAAAACATCGAGGGGGGCGGGGAAACACAAATTTCGTCAAAACATCGAGGGGGGCGGGGAAACACAAATTTCGTCAAAACATCGAGGGGGGCGGGGAAACACAAATTTCGTCAAAACATCGAGGGGGGGGGAAACACAAATTTCGTCAAAACATCGAGGGGGGGGAAACACAAATTTCGTCAAAACATCGAGGGGGGGGAAACACAAATTTCGTCAAAACATCGAGGGGGGGAAACACAAATTTCGTCAAAACATCGAGGGGGGGGAAACACAAATTTCGTCAAAACATCGAGGGGGGGAAACACAAATTTCGTCAAAACATCGAGGGGGGGAAACACAAATTTCGTCAAAACATCGAGGGGGGGAAACACAAATTTCGTCAAAACATCGAGGGGGGGGAAACACAAATTTCGTCAAAACATCGAGGGGGGGAAACACAAATTTCGTCAAAACATCGAGGGGGGGAAACACAAATTTCGTCAAAACATCGAGGGGGGAACACAAATTTCGTCAAAACATCGAGGGGGGAACACAAATTTCGTCAAAACATCGAGGGGGGGAACCGCAAATTTCGTCAAAACATCGAGGGGGGGAAACGCAAATTTCGTCAAAACATCGAGGGGGGGGAAACGCAAATTTCGTCAAAACATCGAGGGGGGGGGAAACGCAAATTTCGTCAAAACATCGAGGGGGGGAAACGCAAATTTCGTCAAAACATCGAGGGGGGGAAACGCAAATTTCGTCAAAACATCGAGGGGGGGAAACGCAAATTTCGTCAAAACATCGAGGGTGGGAAACGCAAATTTCGTCAAAACATCGAGGGGGGAAACGCAAATTTCGTCAAAACATCGAGGGGGGTAAACGCAAATTTCGTCAAAACATCGAGGGGGGGGGAATTCATTTTTCGTCAAAACATCGAGGGGGGAAAACTCATTTTTCGTCAAAACATCGAGGGGGGAAAACTCATTTTTCGTCAAAAGATTGAGAAAAAACGCAAATTTCGTCAAAAGATCGAGAAAAAACGCAAATTTTGTCAAAGGGCCGCGGAAAAAATGCATAATTAGTGCTGGGAGGAGATTTCCCATCCCCTTCTCTTCCTCTTCTACAACCTTTCAGAAGATTCTGTAAATTTCAGAATTTTTTTTTTTATACTCAATCACCCCTGGAGTCACGTGTGGTCAGAAAAGTTTATTTCAGCAATTAAGCGAACGGAGGAATGGGAAGAACTTTTCAACAAAGCAAGAGCTTTGATTTTGGATTACCTTATTTGGCTAGTTAATTTCAATTGAGGAAAAATATAAATACGTATTTTAAACGATGCGAGCGATAACATTTACCTTAAAATTTTTGCTATTATTAGGAAAATTGCTTTTAGAAAGAAAAAAATCAGTATAAACAAACTTGGGTCTAAAAACTTTGGCACGCTTAATGGCTTTATAATAGACACATTTAAAAATGAAATATAAAGTAAAGCCAGCTTTCATACGCTGAATTTTCATACTTTTTTTTATTTAAATATCTTGAATCTTAAATCTCATTTTATACCCGTATATTCCAATATTAAAATATTTGCTTATGATTAAAAAAAAAAAAAGAAAAGAAAAAAGCCTAATTTCATTGATACGTTTTTTCGAAGGATATTTCCAAATAGATTGACTATAAAGTATAGAGTATAAAAATATACTTTTCTTCGCTCTTTTATTTATTTTTTCTAATATCATTACTTTGTTAATATAAAGTTGCTAAAAGCTCTCCAAAGAAATGTTAAAATTTTATTTATAATAACGCAGTATTCCGATTGAAAAAATATGAGGAATGTATGTGTGCAATGGATGGGGTGACACTATTTACATCCGCCCCGGGTGTCACCCATCCTAGCTACGCCACTGAGTGAAACGTTTATACTGACGATCTTACTCATAAAAAATGGGATACATTATCAATTGTCTTTAGCTTAAAAATGCAATATTTTAAGTTTGGATGTTTTTCCACAAAAGTAAACGATATCTGCATGCATAGCAGAAACCAAACTAATACTCATAAAGGAAACTTCGTTGCTCGATTGAATTCGTAGGCGCAATGAGCCAACTTGAGCCGGGGTATGAAGTTTCCTTGAAACTGCCGTACATGTAATCATGTAAAAAGGTAAATTTTAGAAGGCATTTAATATTTATTAAAATCGTTAAATTTAATTCACGTATGTTTAAAAAACTTATTGAATATTTTGTATTTGTTTTTTTTTTAATTCAAATTAATGTTCAATCATTATGTACTATTTGCGATGTATAAGCAAAATACTATTTAGGTAATAACATGCAGATTTAATTGCATGCCTATTGTGCGTGTTGTAAAAGCAAATTGGATGTAATTTTCCACACCAACTTAGACAAAGTTATTGCACAAAGCTCGTTACACCTTTTTTACATGAAATATTTCCTTTAAAAACTAACAATCTTGAAATATACCGTCTTATACAGAATAAACTTAAATTGTTTTAATCTGTTTTTCATTCCTATTCTGTACAAAAATATGGTATTTAAACTTTGAAAATTAAGAAAATATCAAATCTCATGAAATCAATAAAATTATGGTTTGGTAGCTCACCCTCCCCCTTTTCCCGGGGGCGGGAGTTTCCCCACCTGGCCCCCGCTGTCTTTGCACTGGTGGAATTCACGACTTTTTGAAATTCGAAGTTGGGATACAACAGTAAAATAAGTTTTATTCGAAGATTTTAAAGCTGCGTGCCGACTTCGGTTGAGGCTGTTTTAAATATCGAAGAAAGATTTTATAATATAACATATCGCAATGATTCTTTACAAATCGCGTAAAAATATCTGCAATTTTCTTTATCAAAAGTATATTTCGAAACATTTTCAGATATTTGATAAATCATTATCTTTAAAATCTGTTTTCCGTGGTCGTTGACTGATATTCTGAAGTTAGCTATCTTCATGCAAAACTTCAAGACTCGTAATATCGAATAAGTTATTTTACTATCGCGTACTCTATTACTCAACATATCGTCAGTATTTATCTCTGATAAATGAAATCGGAGAAACTAACAATTATCTCCTACCAAGCGATAAAAAATATTTTTCTTTTACAGTTATAACACTTATAATAAATCTGTATTCTTGAGCATATAAATTACAGAATTTGGACGAATCATTTGTATAAAAATAAACTTCAAATTCATCTTTCTCTTCTACAAAGATGTAGCATAATAAATGTATTCATATTTATCTCCCATGCATTTTTAAACAAGAAAAAAATCATGCGTCAAGCATAGATTATGAAACACTTTTCAACGCATTCAGAATAATGTAACAAAACTGCACCGTTTAATAAGTTAAAAAGGTATGTCTATTTCAACCCTATGGAAACGCATAACACGTTTGAAAACCCAATTTCAGCTGTTCCCATCTACAATCGGAAAGAAATCCGATTTTTTTCAGCACACCTGTATGACATAGATTTGTATCTATTAACAACATGTATGCAAACATTTAGTTCACTTACATTTCACACATACCTCAGTTGAAAATTCCCCTTCAGCAGCTTCCTCTAATGAGGAGAATGGTTCGTGAATATCTTTGTGCAGCCCTGTATATGAGTTTATAGAATTTATATATAACGAGTAACATGCAAAAAATTAGTTAAATTGAAAAATGCATACCGAATTTTAAAACGCAAACTCCAGCAATTATTACTCAGACAGTACTGTAACCGATTTCTTATGTCCCTGTAAATAAAAAATGCTATGAATGCCCTGTTCTAATGTAATAGTGAAATTCAGCGATTTACATCTGTTTCAATACATTTGAAATAGCCTAATTTCAAATATTTTGCAAATTATTCTTCCCCATTACCAAATGTAATGGAATTGGAATTCTTTTGAGTGCCCCTGTAAATGAAAAGTTTTGAAAATAGTCTTTAAAAAATACTTGAAATTACACGTTAAATAAAATTTTATTAATTAAATATTCTTTAAGGGGACCGTGGCCTTTACTTGAACTAAAATCGACCAAAACTAAATTTTTTTAATGTGTATTATCCTCAAATTTGTATAGAGTCATTTGTGAAAAGCCGCATACAGATTCGATGATTTTTCACAAAGTTACAAACGTTTTAATTTTGTACACAAATAATTTTTTGGTCCTTTAATATACTTTAAATTTGGTTTTGACAAAACTGATTTTTCAATGTTTTTACACATTTTTAAAATGCTCCATGAGTCTCTTTTTACAAAATTCATGAAATTGATAAAGAAGAATCCTGATATTGCTTACAAACATACTGTGTAATGCTTTTTTAAATTAGACTTCATTAAGATAATTAAATTTGATTTTTAACTTTATTAAGAGGCAAAATTCTGATGAAAATCGATATAGAATTCAGAAAAAGAAAAGTCTTAAAAATTTAACTGTTCAAGGGATTAAAAAATCGAATCTATAAACAGATTTGTTTGTAATACATATATTTGCATAAAATTTCATATCTCTATGATGAAAAAAAAATAAAATTAATGTCCACCGTCCCCTTAAAGAAGATAATTTTATTATATTTAGAATACAAAAAGTACATTTGAGAGTTAAAAACAGTTAAGTTTTTCTTGGAGTTATATAAATATGCATGTTAATCTAAAATATTTTAACCTTATTCATAGTGACAGAAAATCTATCGGCATACTTCAAATATTGTATCATATTCTGAACCTAAATTAGTTTTTTGTATGTAAGGTTTAAAGTATATAAATTAAAGAAAAATATTTTCATAAAAAGTGTTTTATGGGTGTAACAGTAAACAGATTTAGGTTATCTGAAAATACAGATATCTGAAATTTTCATGCAAAAATTAGAGATATGGGCTCAATTTTGAAAAAACGCTTCTCAAGTTAATTATGTTTTAACCAGTTTACAAAGAATACCCGATACATTTTTATCCCTAATTTGGGTAATAAACTTTAAAGAATTTTCTTTTACTGGTAAAAAATATATTGCTCTCTTGAATCTTTAACCTCTTGTATTTACTTCTTTTTTAACGTAATCTTGTTTATACGGCACTAATTTATCCGACATTGCATAGTGAAATGCCAATCGCTGTTCTTACTCTATTAGTTCATGCATTAGGGAAGAATATACAGGGGAAATTAGTTTTGAAAATTATAGGTGATTAGTTGCAGTATTTTTAATAGAAACTATTCTTTAAAATTACAGAAATTATTCTCTATTTATCAAATTTAATAGATAGGTTTGGGAGAGAAGTGAAAGTAATGACGGTGGGTACTGGAAGTTAAACATCAAAATAGATACCTCATTAAAAAAAATTCCGGAAAAATATATTGAAGTTGAACGCTTCCTGTGAAAACAGCCTTATTACAACAGCTTGAGACTAATCGCAGAAAAAAGTTTCCAAATCGTGATATTCAAACTCTCCGAGTGTCAAAGGAAAGTTTTAAATATGAATCACCCGCAAGACAAGCGACAACTCAAAAACAAAACATTTTACAAAAAAGGCAAAAAGGTATCTCATTTTATTTTTTACTGTGGCATAAAAACTAATAGCATTTAACTCTGCATGCAGTTGTATAAGCGCACATATAAGTGTTCCCTTAATAATCAAATCATAGAAAAATTTGAAGGAATAAGCAAATTTATCACCAAATACAATTTGCACCAATCGAATTGTTAATATTGGAATTTAATAAAACTAATTTTATTATCAAAATTAAACAATTTCTTTTAAATTTCATTTGCCAATGCCATCTTCCATATTGCTGCCACACTGGACATGAGCCCATGCCCAAATTCCATCCCTACCTACACCCAAGGCCCGCGAGTTTCCCCCTCAAGCACGCAAAACTCTGAACTTGGCCTTCAAGAATTTCAGATCCTCCAAATACACAGCCTTTTTTTATGCATTTATTTGAGTACGATATAATGCTTATTTGCAAACTAGATGGATAATCATAAAAATTATAATTATTTCCGATGTCAACACTTTTTCTATGCACATACAAAACTCACAACGATGACGTATCGTACGAAAGATTTTTGAACAGGATTTTGACATTAGTAAGCTCTCATTTCGTTAAATGTTTGAACATTGAAGTTAATTAAAAATTAAGGAAAAAATGTGTCTGCAAATAATCTCAACGATGGAAACGCGAAAGTTTCGCGCGGGTGCACTGGTAATTAGTAATCGTCCAAATTTCATAGAAATGAAGTTGCGAACCCAGCTTTAAATGCGTGTAAATATAACAATATAGCAAATAAAAGAGGATTCCGAAATTCAGGATGCGCCTTGCGCCCTAAAAATATAATTCTGGTCCTACCAACACCTACGGTTTGTGATACGTTCCATACACATAAGCCAAAGCTTATAGTAGAACAATTATTTCTTTTCTGGTTGGGAACTGGGAAGATGTCAAGATATTAAAAATGCATAACTTGTTCTAAAATGCACTAAAACAGTGACAATAATTGTGAAAGTGACATGCATACCTGTCAGGTGTGTGTGTGTGTGGGAGGGGGGGGGGCATAGATAGCTGAGGTCGATGTCTAAGCGGGTTAGTTTCAACTTTGAGGCAGACTTCATAAGAAATACTACCTATTACATTCTCCTTTATGTTGGAATATCTGAAAGATTTTGTAGATCTTACGCCGATCACGACCCCTAGAACCCAAAACCACCCCTAGTTCAAAACTTTATACTTATATCACTTTTTTATGGACACGATAACTTCCATAATTCTGCACAAATCTCTTCCAAACTGATACATAAAATCAAGGGACAGAAAATCTCGGTCAAGTTCGTTAATGGGCAAAATCGGATTAAGGGGGTGGGAATAGGGAGGGGTTTTGTGAAAATAGAAAAAACTCACAACTTCTTAATTATAATGCATATTAAATAAGTTTAAAGTTATTACTTCTAGGAAAAGGTCCAAAATTTTATGTATAATAGATTTTTGATATTCTTAAGGGGCGAAAAAAATAGGGTTTTAAGACGAAAAAAAATTCATAACTTCGTCAATTCACAAGATATCAAATCCTTTTAAATTTATTGTAAGTCGTCTTAATCTTATCTACAACTTTTATATTCATATCATAATAAAATATTTATTTGCTTAAAAGACGTTATAAAAACACATTAAAAGTAAATTAAAAACTATTATATCAATGTGTTTTTATAACGTCTTTTAAGCAAATAAATATTTTAATATTATGATATGATTAGAAATGGACGTAATTTTGACTTACTACTCGCACTTATTTACATTTGTAACTTTTATACTGACAAGTTTTTGATAGGACCAATTCTTACAGAAAAATAAACGGTCAAGTACGAGCATTACTCGCGCACAGAGGGCTCCGTAGAATAAATATATGAATTTGTAATTGTATTGTAAAAAAAGTTGCTAAAAGAATACGAAGACTTTGTAAAAACTATACAACGTAGGGTTGGGTATAACTGCATATATTAAGTGTAAATGGGTATACCATGAAAGTTCAAAGAGATATGGAACCTAAATAATATCAAATATAGCTATTCGTATAACTCTTTTAATATTATCCTAATCTGTTTATGATGAACTTAATTCGGTACTGACGATAAAAGCAGTGCATAGTTAAACTTCATTTGGCATTTCATGAAACTAAATTCAGCGCAGTAATAACCTTTATTTCTACAGTGTAGCTAAAACAAAACCTTTGTTCAAAGTTTAAATTTGGCATTGTGCTAAGCGTGCTTCGAATTCAGGTCTCAAAGTTGCAACGCCACCTTGGTCAGTGCCACGTTTTTCCAGATAGGTGCTTAATTAACTTTTAAAGTCACTTAAGGCGTATTGAGAGATACAATCAAGGCAAACTATCGCGAAACCCACAGTATTTATGAGATTCATTCTAATTAAATCTTTCGAGGGAGATGCCCTTAAAAAACGGACACCTAATTTTAATTCCAAAACAGAAAAACGGCACCAAGAACATTTAATTAAAATTTTCCTTTTATCATGTACGTGAAAATAAGCAAGTTCGCATTTTCTAATAAATTCGTTTATAAATTCTGGTGTCAGTTCATTATTTCATAAGTTTATAAATAGAATTACTCCGTGGTCGCAGGACTCTTAAAGCTTCAAAATTTAAGAAATTTTAATTTTTTTAGATGAAACTCCTATCTTTTATGAATATTTTGATATCATTGTTTCCTTGAAATTCCCATTAGAACAGAAGTTTTGGCTTTTAGAATTATACCCGCTCAATTAGCTGAAGCGGCGTTTCCGAAACTTTCAAGTCATTTTCCAAATGGCGTTTTTGGGGCATAACGCGCAGGATACCTCAAAAACTTCTGAATATTTTTTCATGAAATTTTCAAAGCATATATTTCATGTTAGTCTGTATAAACTGAACCTAAAATTTCCTTTTTATTGTTCAAAAAAATATTTTAGGTGATTTTACTATTGAAATTTTCAAAATTTTGTATTAGCTAAATGCAACACTGCATTAAAAATCTAAAAATGCTTTAAATACAAATTTATTTAAGTTCAGGGAAATTATTACAATCTGAAGTATAAGTAAGCCTCAAAATTTTCATTCTAGTTGCAATATTTATTTTGTAATCCAGCGCGTAAACTTAGACATTTGTCGAACAAAAAATTGGCATAACAGTTTCGAGCCCCCTATAAATACTAATTCTGTATCTTGCAATTTTTTAAATACATGAAACAAAAGAACATACTTATATCTTTCATCCCAATTAAAATTGTGTTTTAAAATCATATACATTTTAAGACATTAAATGTTAAAAATGGTCTTTTTCATTTTTTCCACTTTTTAAGAGTCCCGAGACCCCTTAAGTTAGTATGTTTTTAACAATTTGACGTTTGTTGCTTTTATACTGTTACTGGACATTACATTACGCATATACACTGAGCTCTACATACAACAGGAGGTCGTACTCTCCGGTCAGTCGTCTGCTAGCCGAATTACACTCCAAAGAAGCAAAATAGGCAGAAGAGAAAAAATAGCCCGCGTTTTCAATGTTAGATATAGCAGTAATCTCTTTATTATCCTAATTTATTCGTCTCTTATTAGGTAATTTATAAAAACAATGAGAGTGAGTGGTCTATAAGAACAGGAAATATCCAATTAATATTTATTTAACCGGAATATTTTTAATTAAATTGTTTATAAATCCCTTCTTTCATATCCATTTAAAATCGGCAGATAGCGTTGTTTTGAAATTGTCAAGCTTTAACACCCAAATATGTCTTTCTCTTATCTTATCTGAATGAAAGACAAATATTTTAATTGGTTTTATCAATACATTCATTGTTTTAAAGAAAAATTTACAAATAGAGTAAAAAAAAAATCATGATAAAGAAAGGGGATTTTTTTTATTCAAATACTGAATAGCTAACAAGAGTTTTAGGTTACCAAAACAATTAAACCATTAATTGCTAACATAATGTATGTTTTTACACTTTAATTAATAAAATTATAATTATTTGTTAGTAATTACAGATATTATAAAAACAGCAAATTAGTAGTTTTATTATAATTAATATCATACAATAATGTTATATATATTAATATCGTAATAATTACGTAAAACTTCATTAAATACTAGTGATATTTAATATTTATTAAAATTATTAATAACTGCATTTAATATTATATAGTTAACACTCAGTGGCGTGGCGTGAAAATTTTCGGTGGTCATCGCAATTATTTAAGTTTGTGGTGAAAATTTATTAACTCTAAAATTCAATGGTTGAATGTTCAAAAAAGAACTTTAAATCTTACCTTCACTTATACATGAACTCCAAATGTTCTGCTAAAACTGGATCGTAGAGTTTAAGCGTAAAAGCTTATTAAGAGTTTTAAAATATTGCTTGGTCATCGCCGCATCCAGCGATGACCGGACGCCACGCCACTGTTAACACTACTACAAATTAATAATTATATTAAACATTTAACTCTCTAATTAGGAACATATTATACATTTTTAAGCTTTATTAAAATTATAATTAATAATGTAATTCATTTTAGAAAGAAAAAAGCGCAGGATGTTAGTTTAAAAAAAGAGCACTATTTCATGAGGAAATATATTAGTAATGTGTTTAGTAATGATATAAGAAAAAAAAACAAGTAAGAAAAAAATCATGCGTCAAGCATAGATTATGAAACACTTTCCAACACATTCAGAATAATGTAACAAAACTGCACTGTTTAAAAAATTAAAATATTACGTCTAATTCAACCATATGGAAACTCATAATACATTTCAGAACCCAATTTCAGCTGTTCCCATCCACAATTGGAAAATTATGCGAATTTCAGTCCTGCGTATGATTTAGATTTGAATCTATTAGCTACATGCAAGCCAAAATTTAGTTCACTTAAGAGCTACATATACTTCAGTTGAAAATTTACCTTCAGCAATTTCCTATAATAAGGAGAACGGTACGTGAATACTTTTGGGCAGCCCTGTGTTTGAAGTATAGAATTTATATATAACGGGTAAGATGCAAAAAAATAATTAAATTTAAAAGCGCATACCGAATTTTAAACCGTGCACTCCAGCAATTATTACTCAAAGACAGCTGTACTGTAACCGATTTCCTTTGTGTGTCCCTGTAAATGAATAACAAATGCTATGAATCGGGAAATTTGGTTCAAAATGCCTACTTTGACAGCATTTTTTGAAATATATTCTGCCTTTATCAAAAAACCGACCAATACGACACAGTTTCTGAATAAAAGAACCTGCCAAATGGATGCGTTTGAGAGCAAAAATGAGTCAGAAAATAAGCAGTTTGAATTTGAGTACACCCTTAATACAATAATTATTTTCGTCAACACCTATTGTTTATTTTGTTTTGCTGTAAGAGTTGCTCCTATCAAAAACGTGTCAATAATTGTAGTAAAATCGAAAGTTGTAGATAATATTAAGAATATGTATAATAAATTTAAGTGGATTGAATACCTTGTGAATTGACGAAGTTACGAATTTTTTTCCCCTTCAACTCCCCCCCCCCCTCCACCATTTTTTTTTTTTTTTTTTTTGCTGCAGTAAGACTTGGTTTATCAAAAATTCGTCAAAATACAAGTTGTAGATAGTATTAAGAAGATTTATAATAAGTTTAAGTGAATTAGGTATCTTGAGAATTGACGAAGTTATGAATTTTTTCTCCCTAAAATCCTATTTTTTTCGCCCCTTGAACCCATTTTAAATTTTATCAAAAATCTGTGATACATAGATTTTTGGCCCTTTTCCTAGAAGTAATAATAACTTTAAACTGATTTGATACGTATTATAATTAAGTAGTTATGGGGTTTTTTTTTTCGATTTTCACAAAACCCCTCCCTATTTCCATCCCCGAGGGTCGATTTTGCCCATTAACGGACTTGACCGAAATTTTCTGCCGCATTAATCTAAAAATACTTTCCAATAAGTATTTTAGTAATCTTTGTAGTAAACACGAGCAGAAAAACGATAATTGAAATTAAAATAAATCAATACGAAAAAATTATCATTCACAAAGCAATATTATACACGTTTGGCTGTTAAACATGAGAAGGGGGAAAAAAGGCAATCTGTGAAATTGTATATTTCCCTCTTTATTCCAAGGGTTTTTACAAACATATGTGGAACAACTGCTCACCATGATATATGATTAGTTATTAAAATTATAAACTTGAAAGAAATTTGAAAAAAATTCAAATACCAGCATAATAGGCAGTGGGAGAAAGCGTTTTCTGCCTAGTATGCGACCCAAAACAAAGCTAAAACTGACGTCACTGTATTCTTCCGCACTGACCGCGGGAAATAATGTTGGGGAATAGGAAGACAGATCAAAGAACGTAGAGTGCAAACAGCTCTGCTGGGAAACACGCTCAAAACGGGAGATCCAGTCATAGGCATTCTTCATTGCATCTACCAATTCGCCAAACTTTCTTGTAGTAAACCTAAGATAACACCTTCGCGCCAACGCCCCGCGAGAATTCAAAACGACATTTCTTGGTCAGTTTGACTTATGACTTAACAGCGATTGGGACAGATTTTTTAATATGATCTGTTCATGTTCTGTTGTTATATTTTCTGTATTGCAAATAGATAGCCGATGAATACGTACAATGGAAAAATCTTTAGTGATACAGCACTCTGTAAAATAATAAATTTTACGTATCGAAAGTTCCACTTTCACTCGAAATCTAACATAACAACTAATAGATTCATCTAACGTATACTGCGATCTTTGACCTTCAAGGGGTATCTCCCTCGGAGAGCAGCTCCATCCACGAAAAGAGGGGGGACGGGAGCGCACTGCTTTCGCGCGGACAGGGGACAGCGATGAGCACAGTGTTACTCCTCATTTTGATAATTATCGCTACTAGCGATCTCGCAAAAGCGCGCCAAGTAAACCCCGTGTTATCTTTCGCCCCTTTATGCGGCTTCTACCGCTTAGCTGTTTGCACTGTTTCACTGAGGGTCGGGGATTTACATTGCGTCTATGAAAGTTTCCCTTCTTCACGCTTCAATTTCTTTGGACAGATCTCCTGTTAAATGTCGAGCTCAGTGCACATATATATCATTAAAAGTTGTTAACTAGGCATAGAGTACGCCGCCCCTGTCCTTGTGTATATGCAAACTGACCGTACCTTTAAGGGTTAATATCTCGGCTAATTACCGATGATTTTTTTCGAAAATCATTATCAACAATGCTTTTATTCTTCTGCAACGATAGGTATATTCAGCGATTCTCAACAATTTTTCTGAATGCCCGTAAATCGAAATTTGTGTATAACAGAAAAATGCTAATTACTCAAAAACTGTGACCTAGGGTAATCGCTATAATTTTCCGGCAAGGTTTATATTAACGTCTACTACCTCTAATTTTTTCATAATTTTAGTTTCAGTAGATTCGGAATTAGATGGGGGGGGGGACATTTTTGCGCTACATTTTCAACAATATCTTTGAAAATATAGTACCTAAAATTAAAAGGGATGTATTTTTGAGTCCAGCGTTACGAAAGCTTTCACAGGATACCCCACATGATATACAAAGAAAAGATTTTTTTTTTCAAGTAGCATAATTAACCCCTCTACTTTTTTACTAAATATATTTATGAATGTTTATTAATCTGAAAATATGTGGGTATTATTACTGGGTCTTTATTACTTCCCCGAATTTGAACTTTCCACGTTCCATAGTTTAAGAGTAAAATGGCTGTGACAGACAGACGGACGGACGGACACAGGAGTGATCTTATAATGGTTCCGTTTTTACTTTTTAAGTACGGAACCCTAAAAATTAAAAAAAAAAATGGGGGTGAAAAAGAAAAAAAATCAACTTCGTCAATTGACAAGATATCAAATCCGCTTAAATTTATTATAAATCTCCTTAATATTATATACAAAATTCATATTGACAAAATTTAAATAGGACCAAATTTTAAGGGGGAAAAAAAGTGTTTAAGAACAAAATTATCGTATTAAGGCTGTTCTCAAATCCAAAAGGGCAACTTTATAACTTAAGTTTTAATTCATTTTTGTTCGAAAACGCATTAAACTGGAAGGTGTTATACAGAAACTATGCAATTGAAAGACGTTTTCCTTTTTTTTTTTTTGTAAAATTAGATGTTTCAGAAAATACTGTCAAAGTTGACGTTTTGAACCTAATTTTCCGACGAAAGCAGAAAAACCAGTGAAAAAAAGGAGAAAAACGTCTTGTGATAGGTCTGCCAATTTTATGTCTACGTTTAAAAATGTGTACGTCACTGTGTCAGAAAGTATCAGGCTTGTTGAGCAGTGCAGTTGAGAACAGCCTTAACATGATTCTGATAAAACCAGCTCGTACAGAAAAATGAAATTAAAAACTCGTCAAAAGCGGCCAAATAAATTGTTAAAGTGGGTTTATATCTAATCTTGCTTTAATTTTTGTTGGTGAAATTAGTACTTAACTTCGAAATCTACCTGTGCTTGTAGGCCGAGCCGGTAGGAATTTTTTCGATTTTTTTTTGCAGATTTATATGTAAAGTTACTTTCACTTTCAGAACAAATTCCGATTAGATATCGACCTCAGCTGTCCTATGAAATAAAATTCATTTACAAATATTAAAATGCAGCGAGAAATTTTAAAAGAACGCTCCAATATGTTTAACATTAGCCTACAAGTTTCTTCCTACACTAGTCATGCGAAGAAACTAACGCTAATATTAAACCTGTGGGAGAAACCTTTATAGATTTCTAGCTTGTAATTAATATTTTTAAATGATTTTTTTTTTTTTCGCTTAGAATATCCGAGGTCGATATCCAATGTTGTGCGTTTATATTTTTTCGATTTTGATTGCAGTTTTATATATATTTATTTAAAAAGATAGTTTCACTTTCAGAACCGGTTCTGAAAATGAAAGTGTCCGCATATTTAAAAAATTAACCAAAATAGAAAAAGTACAAACTCGCAATATTAGATATGGACCACAAGTATCCTATATGCACGAAAATCATTTAAAATTTTTAAAATATAAGCGAGAAATCTGTAAAGATTTCCCCCATAGGTTCAACATTAACGCTCGAGTTTATCCGCGTGACTAATATAGCCTCTTAAACTAGAGAAAAATACATTATAAAGAAATTAAAAATTTCTAAATTTTAACGTCTTACTATTGAAAACAGTTTTCATAAAGCAACTAATAACTTTTGTTCTCAAATGCACGCTGAATCTTGCTATTAACGCAACAAAATATTTTGAAGGACAAAACAGGCAAAAGTTAAAAAAATATGACCTTATGTTAAGCAATTTTTAAATGACACGAGATACGATTATCGTCAGTCGACGGTCAGCCGGGAAATAGATTGAACTTGAAATGTTTTATTAGTGATAAAAATATTTATATTTAGCGAGACATACTTGAAAATAAAGTAAAAACCGCATGTAGCAAAGTTGAAGAGATGGTGAAAAGTTTGTTAAAGATTACAATAGATTTTCTTAAGAAATTTAGGCATCTTTGTTATCCGAGTATTAGTCTCACATCCAACGTTTAGAATATGTGCGAAAAAGAATTTTAATCTGCATATTCATTTTTAACTTATGTTTTTTTATATCCACCCTTATCTATATTATAAGGGATAAACGTGTCCGTCCGTAACGCTGACGTCATTTCAGGTTGGCATCGCTTGACGATTAAATTTGAGTTTTGCAATTTTCGATACTGCAATTTTTTTTGGACTTCTCAACATTGCACATTTAATTTTTACACTGTCGCGAGTCGTTTAGGGGGAGGAGGGGGGGGGTGCTTTCAGATGCAATTTATTTGAAAACTGTATCGCATTTTACTCATTTACTGTGGTTTTAAAAATAATTCTCCAGTATGAATTTTTTTTAATCTATCACCATCGCGTGCAGCCTACATTACAGAAGGATAGTAACACACTTAAAGCCGATGGACATAGGGCTCCTACTTTTGTTTATATTACTAGCTGTACCTGGCTACGCGTTGCTGTGGCTCAGTCTGGTTAAATGGAAAAAAAGAAAATGCACGTTTGTCATACATTTAATTTCACGATGCTCGTGGATATACAATACTTTTTGTTGTTACATTGTCTGTGCAGATATAGAGATTGGTTTGGCGATTCTAGAACACTAAACATAATTGTCTGTGTAGATATAAACCGCAGAATTCTAAAGCTTGGCCTTAAGGTTTGTTGATGGAGATTGCAAACGCCAATCAAATTGGTAATTGCAATATCTCAAATTGAAATGGCACATCCATTGGAATCAAAGGAATGCGAGGAATGAGGACATCTTCACCTTTGAAAGGTCCTGTTAAGATTGTTGCTTCTACGACGTTGCTCGTTATTTTTTACTGCAAGCCGTGTGCCGTTGCAAAGCTTTGGCTGGTGGATATTTCGCAACATCATTATTGGCAAACCGATTGTTAATTGATGTACGTGCGGTGGCATCCCTAGCAGATCGAGTGAATTAAAAAGAAAAGCGCCCAGTTAAACTGATGGCATTGAGCTCGCAGGCTATTCGCAAAAATTTTATATTATACTCATTTCAAAGAATAATGACCCTTAAAAAATACATTAAGGGGGATTATCCCCACGTTTTCCCCCTTTATACTTAACCAAAGACCCTTCAAATCTAATCAGGGAAGCGCCTTATCAGAATGAACCTATTCACAAAATTTGAAGCAAATCGGATAATTCTACATGAAAAACCCATTTATCTGAATTAAAGTGGCAGTGGCGTGGCGTCCGGTCATCGCTGGATGCGGCGATGACCAAGCAATATTTTAAAACTCTTAATAAGCTTTTAAAACTCTACGATCCAGTTTTAGCAGAACATTTGGAGTTCATGTATAAGTGAAGGTAAGATTTAAAGTTTCTTTTTTGAACATTCAACCATTGAATTTTAGAGTTAATTTTTCACCACAAACTTAAATAATTGCGATGACCACCGAAAATTTTCACGCCACGCCACTGTAAAGTGGGTAATTAGCCCCCGTTCCCCCTTTACATTTAACCAATAAAACACCAAAGCTATTCAGAGAAGCACCTTATCAGAATGAACCTATTTACAAAATTTGAAGCAATCAAATAATTCTGCATGAAAAACCCATTTATCTAAATTAGCACTCAGTTACCCCCTTTATACTTAACCAATGAATCCCCAAAGCTAATCACGGAAGCACCTTATAATGAACCTATTTATAAATTCTGAAGGAATTCGGATATTTCTATCAAGAGTTATCGCGTTACGTACATATATACATAAATACGTACGTACATACATACAGAACCTGCGGCCACATTAGCTTTCAGGCCTGTGAGCTAAAAGGAAAAAAACACGAATTAAAATACTGTCGAAATATTTCAGTAAAGTGCCCCCCCCCCCCCCCCCCCATGCGGCAAAGTGATGGGAGGGGGGACGAGAGATGCATAATATGAAAAAGTTGTCAAAGGGCTTTCTAACGATATACCACATAATGGGTGTCGAAAAAAAAATTTTTTTAACTGCCCTGGATGGGGAAAAATTGGGGAGCGAGGCAAGTGAGGTTCATAATTGGTATATTAAAAAATGCACGCATTCAATTGCAATGCAGTCCGTGAATTTCAAAGCAATCGGTGAAGAATTTTCGGAGCTTTAAGATTTTGTACAAACGAACATTTACATTTTTATTTATATAAAAATATGCCTCTCCGGGGTTAAAGTGGGGGGAGAGGGAGGGGAGGTGCATAATATGAAAGAGTGAGCTTGTGTGAGTGTGTTTTCTAACGATATAACACATAATGGAGAAAAAAATTAAAGCGTGGGCTGGTGGGGGTAGCAAATTGGGGGACAGGTGAGCGAAGTTCATATTAGGTATTTAACAACACGCTCGTATTCGAATACACCTCAATCCGTAAATTTCAAAGCAATCGTTGAAGAACTTTCGGAGATTAGCAATTTTGTACAAGCGAACATTTACATTTTTATTTATATAGATTACTCGTCGCACTGCTTCAGCCCTCTTTTCGGCCCTTATTTCTATGCATTCAATTTTTAGATTCCACTTAATAAAAACGCGCTCCCCCCCCCCCCCAACTCCTGACAATTTTATTCCCTTCTCTTAAAATTAGTGTAAATTTAAAAAATATGATAAATTTAAAAAGTAACAAATTTATTAAAGTTATAATGAAGGGAACGAATATTACCACCCTTGAATAATATTAAAGTTATTTGGAATTTTTTATATGTGTAAAATTATATATATGGTGTCACGAATATTGTAAATAGTGTTTGTGTTTAAAAATAATGTAAATAGTTCAATTAAGCTCATTCATAAGCTAATAATTTTTGTTGCATTGATATATCTCAATTTGTTGATTCTCTGCAAGCAAGAAAACCCTATTGGATTTCAATGGAAGTCTATGGAAATTTGGCGAAATACTGGAAATAGCGCCAAGTTGGCGTCACTTTTGGCGACTAATTTTGGTCGCCAAACTTGGCGATATATCACCAAGCTGGCGACAAACTTGGTGACGTTTGACGACAGTCCCCCCCCCTTTGGTAACCCACCTTATAGCGTCAGAAAGCTCTGACCAATCAGATGATTTTCGCGGTATCTACGCAGATTTTCATTGGTCCATTTCTAAATCGCTACTTCTTTCATATATAGAAGGATTAGTAACCATACAACATTTATCGTAATATAACAAATCGCATATATCACCGGTTTTCTTTTACTATTACAAACGTAGGCAATTTTATTAAGAATCGACAGTATTACAGGCATATTAAATTTTGTAGAAATTTATATTGTACATTACAAACTTATTTTTTTTAAACATTTTTATTGCTGTAAAACTATCTTAAGCAGTTTTTAAAAAAGCATTAGAGTTAAATAAGTTTTGAACTTTATTTTATGTAGAAGGTCAGACGAATTTTTCAATATCAGTTGACGTTGTTGGAACATTTTTCGATGCAAAATATTAAGTTTTTGCAAACTTAAAATCATGCTATTTTTTTTTTAAAAATTCTCTTCATCGTTAATTTAACAAGTTAGAACCCGTCGAAATTCGACGAATTAAAATGTTTAGAATGGAACTGTTAGATCGAATTTATAATAAACCTACAAAAATAATTGCAATAAAAAATTAATCTTTCATTGGTTATCTAACTCTTAAAACAAATAATGTTTTTAACATAAAATTACCAAAATATTATTTCCAAAAATTTCAACTGCTTAAATTATTGAAAAATTAAACTATTAGAATACGTAATCAAGATGAGTAATTATGTTGAAGTTATCGATTGAGGCAATTACGTTTGTTTTTACTTGATGAAAAATCAGTAAAAAGGATTTCGCTTTGTCACATCAAAATTTTCCCCCATAAAATCTAAACTGTACTACGTTATTTTCACATTCTCAAAATTTACATACACACCACTCAAATTCACAATTTAAAAGTATTTTAACGCGCAATACATTATTAATGAATGTATTTCTAAACTCAAAGTCACGTTTGTCCGATACAACTTTTCATGTGAACATTCGCCTAAAATTTAAGCTCTAATCTCGGTACCAGAGAAAATTTACCATTCAGAAATTTGCCTTTAGTTGCCATAGTATTGGCCATTTAGTATTGGTCAAATATTTAGTTTTATCAAAGAAAATGATCGTTTTGATTTAAATATGACACAATTTTTACCCACTGAATCATTTTGCCTAGCGTTTCAAACTCAGTATCAGCGTAATGTAAAAATATTGAAATATATTCTTCAATCTTTTGATTTATGAAGAAGAATGAGTTTTAATGGCTGACGTCATTTTCTGTTCAAAAATTAGAAAAAAGTTTCTTTTATTTGTAATGTGAAAATGGCATCAATAAGGATATAATCAATAAAAATAAGTAAACCATGACTATTTTCCCTTTATTTTTAATAGAAATGGAGTACTTCAGTTCCCACAATTACGAAATTGGTACTAAAAACTATAAAAAAATTAAAATCTCAAAAATAAATTGAGAGAGCTTTCAAACAAATTGCATTTAAAAACACATTTTTTTTCCCTATACGACGGTGTAAAAATTGAAACTGTGCGATGGTTAGAAGTTTAAAAATTTGCAGTAGCGAAAATTGAAATTTGAAATAATTTCGGTTTTGCAAAGTGTTGCCATTCGCAGAATGACGTATGCGTTACGCACAGATATGTTTGTCCTTTATAATATAGATAGATATAGCCTGCATTCCGATTTTTTTAATTACATTTTGACAATAATACTTTCATCTATGGTTTAAAAAATGATCAGCAACTAAATTTCCAAGAATACTTATTTTTTTATAGTATGTTTCTCTCTTCTCTCTATTCTAAAAAAAGTAACTACCGCTGTCACCGCCGCCGGTTTTGAATTTTTTTGTGACAGGAGGTATTTCTTCGTTAATTTTAAGAAAAATATTGCGTACAAAAATATGAAAATCGGTGGTATTATAGAGAAATGATTGATAAACACGCTGATGCAGACAGTTTTCAAATCGAAGAATTAATTTAAGAGATATTTAATGCTAAAGTTGGGCAAAATCGTTGCATTAAAAAGGTTTTACAGCAGCAAAAACTATACATGGGAATGAAATCATTTTTAGATCATTTTATGCGTCAGAATTTGCCGGTGTGCAGATTGCATTAATTTTTTTTAATTTGACTCATTTTTGGAGGTTTCATTTCTATTTTAAATTCAAATTTTCAGCATTGAGAGATATTTTTTACATTATTTTAGAAAACTAGGGGGCTCGCCCCCCTACGAGCTACGCTCGCCAACCCCCGTCCACACACCATAGACTCTAAAAATGCACGCTAATTTGATCGGCTTTAAAAAAGATTTCGAAAGATTGAATTATAATTTAAAAAACAGTGGCGATCTCTCTATAAACGGATTTCTATTCATTTCTCTGATTGGCGAATTTTAACGCCAAATCCGTTGCGGTACTACTTGATTATCCAGTCGACCAATTTCGCCAAATTATATAAATCGCCAAACCACTCGCCAAATTATACAAATTGACATAATTTTTATTATAAATAACGAAAAAACAAATAAATTAGTACAACATTAATAAAAATACAAATAAAACGTCGAAATAAAAATAACTTGACGTAGACACGTGTAACAACATTTCAAAATAAGCTAATATAAAAGGAATTAAGTAAAGAGAGTCTTTGTCTCCTGGTATTTTTTAACAAAGTGAAAAGAAAGTTCTTTTAAATGAGACATTTTAAATTAATCGTTTTTAATCTGACGTAATTTTGACCAAACTATTCTTTCTCTTTTTAATATTCACGTGAAAATACTTGTGTTAGAAATGAAATATTATTTGCGCTTTCCTAACAAAAATAGTTGAAAAGTATCCTCTTAAAATATCAAATAAATGTCTAGCGCAATTTCTAAATTTAAACCGTTTTGCAATATTATTTTGTGTTCATTTTATGTAATAACTAATGTGACGTAAATATGACGTAATTTCTCCTATTTAAGACTTCTAACGCATGTTAATAAATTTATTGCTTTACAAATTCCTTTCTCTTAAAATTCACGTGTAATTATAGTTTTTATGACATAATTTTTAATAAGTTCCTGCTTTTTGTACATAATTATTTAATTCTAATTCCAAATGTTATTTTCTGTTTATAATAGTCACGTGTAAATAAATTTTTAATTTATTTACACGTATAAATATTTTTTTTGAAGCAAACATTATTGCTTCCGCTGTTTATACAGTTGGCAACAGTTTAAATTAATATCACTTTCTAAAATCTGTTAAAAATATCTCTAGAAATGCTGAAAATCTGAATTTAAAATAGAAATAAAACCTCAAAAAATTAGTCAAAATAAAAAAATTAATGCAATCTGCACTCCGGCAAATTCTAACTCATAAAATGATCTATAAATGATTAAATTCCTATGAACAGTTTTTGCTCCTGTAAAACTTTTTTAGTGGAACGATTTTGTCCAACTTTAGCATTAAATATCTCTTAAAATAATTCTTCGATCTGAAAACTGTCTGCATCAGCGTGTTTATCAAACATTTCTGTATAATACTACCAATTTTCATATTTTTGTATGCATTATTTTTCTTAACTAGGGGGCTCGGCCCCCTACGAGCTACGCTCGCCAACCCCCGCCCAGACACCGCAGGCTCTAAATGCACGCTAATTTGATCGGCTTTAAAAAGATTTCGAAAGATTGAATTATAATTTAAAAAACAGTGGCGATCTCCCTATAAACGAATTTCTATTCATTTCTCTTTGATTGGGGAATTTTAACGCCAAATCCGCTGCGGTACTCCTTGATTATCCCGTCGACCAATTTCACCAAATTATATAAATCGCCAAACCACTCGCCAAATTATACAAATTGACATAATTTTTATTTTAAATAACGAAAGAACAAATAAATTCGTACAACATTAATAAAAATACAAATAAAACGCGGAAATAAAAATAACTTGATGACGTAGACACGTGTAACAACATTTCAAAATAAGTTAATATAAAAGGAATTAAGTAAACAGAGTCTTTGTCTCCTGGTATTTTTTAACAAAGCGAAAAGAAAGTTCTTTTAAATGAGACATTTTAAATTAATCGTTTTTAATCTGACGTAATTTTGACCAAACTATTCTTTCTCTTTTTAATATTCACGTGAAAATACTTGTGTTAGAAATGAAATATTATTTGCGCTTTCCTAACAAAAATAGTTGAAAAGTATCCTCTTAAAATATCAAATAAATGTCTAGCGCAATTTCTAAATTTAAACCGTTTTGCAATATTATTTTGTGTTCATTTTATGTAATAACTAATGTGACGTAAATATGACGTAATTTCTCCTATTTAAGACTTCTAACGCATGTTAATAAATTTATTGCTTTACAAATTCCTTTCTCTTAAAATTCACGTGTAATTATAGTTTTTATGACATAATTTTTAATAAGTTCCTGCTTTTTGTACATAATTATTTAATTCTAATTCCAAATGTTATTTTCTGTTTATAATAGTCACGTGTAAATAAATTTTTAATTTATTTACACGTATAAATATTTTTTTTGAAGCAAACATTATTGCTTCCGCTGTTTATACAGTTGGCAACAGTTTAAATTAATATCACTTTCTAAAATCTGTTAAAAATATCTCTAGAAATGCTGAAAATCTGAATTTAAAATAGAAATAAAACCTCAAAAAATTAGTCAAAATAAAAAAATTAATGCAATCTGCACTCCGGCAAATTCTAACGCATAAAATGATCTATAAATGATTAAATTCCTATGAACAGTTTTTGCTCCTGTAAAACTTTTTTAGTGGAACGATTTTGTCCAACTTTAGCATTAAATATCTCTTAAAATAATTCTTCGATCTGAAAACTGTCTGCATCAGCGTGTTTATCAAACATTTCTGTATAATACTACCAATTTTCATATTTTTGTATGCATTATTTTTCTTAACTAGGGGGCTCGGCCCCCTACGAGCTACGCTCGCCAACCCCCGCCCAGACACCGCAGGCTCTAAATGCACGCTAATTTGATCGGCTTTAAAAAGATTTCGAAAGATTGAATTATAATTTAAAAAACAGTGGCGATCTCCCTATAAACGAATTTCTATTCATTTCTCTTTGATTGGGGAATTTTAACGCCAAATCCGCTGCGGTACTCCTTGATTATCCCGTCGACCAATTTCACCAAATTATATAAATCGCCAAACCACTCGCCAAATTATACAAATTGACATAATTTTTATTTTAAATAACGAAAGAACAAATAAATTCGTACAACATTAATAAAAATACAAATAAAACGCGGAAATAAAAATAACTTGATGACGTAGACACGTGTAACAACATTTCAAAATAAGTTAATATAAAAGGAATTAAGTAAACAGAGTCTTTGTCTCCTGGTATTTTTTAACAAAGCGAAAAGAAAGTTCTTTTAAATGAGACATTTTAAATTAATCGTCTTTAATCTGACGTAATTTTTACCAAGCTATTCTTTCTCTTTTAAATAATCGCGTGAAAGTACTTTTGTTTGCAATGAAATATTATTTGCGGTTTCCTAACAAAAATAGTTGAAAATATCTTCTCAAAATATTAAATAAATCTCTAGCGCAATTTCTAAATTTAAACTTTTTTGCAATATTATTTTGTGTTCATTTTATGTAATAACTATAATGTGACGTAAATATGACGTAATTTCTCCTAAGACTTCTAACGCTTGTTAATGAATTTATTATTTTACAATATCCTTTCTCTTTTAAAATTCACGTGTGTACTTTTTATGACGTATATTTTTAATAAGTTCCTGCTTTTTATACATAATTATTTAATTCTAATTTGAAAGTTTTTTTTCCTGTGTATAATAGTCACGTGTAAATAAATTTTTAATTTGAAGCAAACATTATTGCTTGCGCTTTTTATACAGTTGGCAACAGTTTAAATTAGTACAATTTTCTGAAATCTGTAAAAAATATCTCTAGAAATGCTGAAAATTTGAATTTAAAATAGAAATAAAACCTGAAAAAATGAGTCAAAATAAAAAAATTAATGCAATCTGCACTCCGGCAAATTCTAACGCATAAAATGATCTAAAAATGATTACACTGCCATGTACAGTTTTTGCTGCTATAAAACTTTTTTAGTGGAACGATTTTGTCCAACTTTAGCATTAAATATCTCTTAAAATAATTCTTCGATTTGAAAACTGTTTGCATCAGCGTGTTTATCAAACATTTCTGTATAAAACCACTGATTTTCATATTTTTGTATGCATTATTTTTCTCAATATTAACGAAGAAAGACCTCCGGTTACAAAAAATTCAAAACCGGCGGCGGCGGCGGCGGCGACAGCGGTAGTTACTTTTTTTTAGAATAGAGAGATATTAACCAAGAAAGACCTCCGGTCACAAAAAATTCAAAACCGGCGGCGGCGGCGGCGACAGCGGTAATTACTTTTTTTTAGAATAGAGAGATGGTATTAATTTATACTGCTGCCAAATGTATAAACAGCGCAAAAAATAATGTTTGCTTCAAATTAAAAAATTTACACGTGACTATTATAAACAGAAAAAATCCTTTGGAATTGGAATTAAATAATTATGTACAAAAAGCAGGAACTTTTTTAAAATTACGTCATAAAAAGTATACACGTGAATTTTAAAAGAGAAAGGATATTGTAAAATAAATTCATTAACATAAAAGGATATCGTAAAATAATAAATTCATTAACATGCGTTAGAAGTCTTAAATAGGAGAAATTGCGTCATATTTACGTCACATTACAGTTATTACATAAATTACAAAAATTAACACAAAATATTGCAAAACTGTTTAAATTTAGAAATTGCGCTAGACATTTGATATTTTGAGAGGATCTTTTCAACTACTTTTGTTAGGAAAGCGCAAATAATATTTCATTTCTAACAAAAGTATTTTCACGTGAATATTTAAAAGAGAAAGAATAGCTTGGTCAAAATTACGTCAGATTAAAAACGATTAATTTAAAATGTCTCATTTAAAAGAACTTTCTTTTCGCTTTGTTAAAAAATACCAGGAGACAAAGACTCTGTTTACTTAATTCCTTTTATATTAGCTTATTTCGAAATGTTGTTACACGTGTCTATGTCATCAAGTTATTTTTATTTCGACGTTTTATTTGTATTTTTATTAATGTTGTACTAATTTATTTGTTCTTTCGGTATTTAAAATAAAAATTATGTCAATTTGTATAATTTGGCGAGTGGTTTGGCGATTTATATAATTTGGCGAAATTGGTCGACGGGATAATCAAGTAGTACCGCAGCGGATTTGGCGTTAAAATTCCCCAATTAAAGAGAAATGAATAGAAATTCGTTTATAGGGAGATCGCCACTGTTTTTAAAATTATAATTCAGTCTTTCGAAATCTTTTTAAATCCGATCAAATTAGCGTGCATTTAGAGTCTGCGGAATCTGGACGCGGGTTGACGAGCGTAGCTCGTAGGGGCCGAGCCCCCTAGTGGTACAAAACTTCGTTATACGCTTATACAGATTTTACAGTATTCTTTATAGACGGGATTTAAAGAGAAGGAAAAGAGATTGAGAAAGTTGCGACGTGAAGAGATTTTTATGAAATTAGATTTAACCGGTATTTTATAAATACAGACTGTACTACTTACTATAAAAGTTTAACAACAAGAAAAATTTCTGAGTGGTATTGCAACTTCATCCAAATTCAAGTTTTTGCTCATCCATTTAGGGGAAAGGAGGGGAATGGCGCTCACTTAAGGGAAAACATGAATAGCTAGTCAAATTTAGACTAAAAAAATCAATATTTTATTAACGAAGTATAACTCCAAAGCATAAGGAACAGTTTGCAATAAACTATTTTGCATAAAAGTTTAAGGAATTTTTTTATCGTTTTATTTGAATAACCATCGATTGAGCGGTAATGCCCGGCATGGTAGGGTAATTGCGCTCAGAGTTGAAATACAACATTTAAGTAAGACAAAAGTCACATATGTAGTTGTGTGGGCTGTTCACACCACTGCAGAATTTTTGCGACCACTGTAAAGGGCAACCGGATGGTCGCGTGTGAACTTTCTGAAAGGATTGGCCAATGATCTAAACATCACAAACGTTTATTACAACACATAGGACGGGACGGTGAACACAGACTGGCACAAACAAATGTACACATGACACTAAGTCATACCAAACAAAACTTATAGTTTCATCTTGATTCTTTACGGCTGGCACTAGCCAAAACCGTTCAGTATTTTTGGATCACCTTCTTAGGCGAAGCCATCCCAGATTCTGCTCTGTTTCTCCTCTTTTGGCCACAGATGGCGCTTCTATATGTGAGAGGGCGTGTACAAACATCGCACCTCCCCCATTCAAAGTTTTGATTTAGTCTTTAAAGACTAATCAAAATCTAATGGAACCTCTATAAACATTTTAGTAAACACACTATTAATAAAAATTAAAATTACAATACTTACTTAACATAAAGATAACTAAAAAGAATAAGATACTATGCAATATGAGATTATGATATTAGTACTAATACGTTAGAGTTCTTGAATAAATATTTTAAAGTTCAAGTAATAATGTTCAATCAATGTCCACAAAAGTCATATTCTGAAAAGTCTTGGAGGTAACATATAATCACAAACAAAATAAATCAAAAGTTTATCGCGAGTTTTTTTTTGAACGGCAAAGTCTCTTTCGTTTAAGTCCAGTGTGAGGCATATAGTCTGCTTAAGGAATCTGCATTACTGTGGAGTTTTCCACGTCGATAGGCTATGTGAGCTTGAAATCGCTGCAATGCCAGTGCCCACCTCTGAAGGCGCGCACTTTGGGATGCACAATCTGTCAAGAATTTCAAGGGGTTGTGGTCACTCACAACAGTCACTTGCAAGCCATATATATAATGTTTGAATTTCTTTAGAGCGAAGATTACTCCGTATGCTTCCTTCTCGATGGTAGCATAATGTTCTTTGTATTTCGAAACTTCTAAATTCCGTATCGCTGCTACTTTCTCTGGATCAGGAGCATGTTTGAGTTCGTTCGAATCATCCTTAATTACCTTCGGGGCATTTTCAATTTCACAAAAATCGTTATCTTCAGCATATCTCACGCCTATAGGTGTTGTCTGAACTTTATACTCTAGGATTTCATTATCGTGCAAATGTTTTTGGTAGAAATTGCAAAACTGTACTTTCAAGTCATTTAAGTAATTGGTAACTGAGCCTACTTGATTAAATGGTAAAGGTGTCTCATTAGTACATGATGACTTTAATATGGAAAGGGGACCAGTTGGACGTCTACCATACAACATCTGTACTGAACTAACGTCCGTTGTAGCATTTGGTACCTCCCTGTAGCATTCGGCGCCTCCCTGTATGCCCACAACATTAATTAGTTTTTCCCTCTCCTTATCTGTTAAACGGTCTAGGTGTAATTTTTGGTGGAGATTATTCGTATCGTCTTTAGTAATCTGCGTCGCCTCGTCAGGACGAGTAACTGGGGTTATTGGTACATTATCAAATTTATTTGCTTTCGCTCGAAGCTGACAGGACAAACATTTGTCGCAAAACTCGCTCACATCTGTCTTAATCCCAGGCCAGAAAAAGGAATATTTTAACCTTTCAGTGGTCTTTCGTTTTCTTAAATGTCCACCCCAGGGGCTTGCATGAGCGAGCTCTAGCAAATGCTTTCTACGCGGCTCGGGCGCGAGCAATTGATGTACCGTTTCCCCTGAAATTTTGTCACGATGGTATAACAGATCGTCCTGAACAAAATTATTACGCTTATTTTTGGCATCTGTCCAACACTGATTTAGTGATGCATCCATCTTTTGTTCCCATTTAAATTTTTCCGAGTCGTTCGTGAAATTTCTGGCATTTTCATTGCCGTCGTTATCAATATTCTCGTTTGCATTTCCTATTTTAACCTGCTCGACCTCCGTAGCAGCGCAAGCTAAATCTAAATCTACCGCGTTGTTTTCACTCGTACGGGGCAAATTTATAATACTAAAATCATTTATTGTGGTGTCGGGTTCGTTACTTTCGCTTATTGTGCTTAATTCCTTATGAGCATTTAAAGATAACAGTAAATCATTAAATTATCAACCATCGCGCACGTTATTCCTATTTTTGGGAACACCCTGCAATGTACTTTATCTGCAGCTATGCTTAATGGAATGTTTATTAACGGTGCTCTTAACTCGTGTCCGAAAGCTGATTTAAGTATAATTGAACCGCATGGTACTTTAAAATGCTTCGGTACACAATCGCTCTTTATAATTGAAATCTGAGTACCGGTATCGACGACCCCTCGCAAAATTTTATTCTCAAATTCTGAGTCTATAAATTGGAGTGGTTCAATTATTTTTTTCTTTTCTCGCACCCGTTCTAAATCAAATACATTCCGCGACATTACTCGGGCTGTCAGCGCATTTTCATTCGTATTTTTTTTCTGATTTATTACCCTTCCCAACTAAAGAATTACAAATTGACACGTGGTGTAATTTAGAACACAGTCTACATTTAGTTTTTTCCGTACAATATTTAATTACGTGTTTTCGCTTCAGGCACGCGAAACATCTACTCTCAGCTTTTAATTTATTAATCCTTTCCTGAATTGAATATTTGTCACAATCTTCAGTTAGATGCTGATTTACTGCCTGGCAGAATAAACAAACACTCTTGCCGCCAGTCATTTCATATGCACTGACGCCAAATGTTTTGTTAATTTGTTTACATTCCGGTAATATTTCTGATAAGTACTTTGGCCTTGAATGGTCAGAAGATAAATTTATAATTTGAGTTTGCTTTTCCCTAGCCTCCAAATCATTTCGGATAAATGATAATAATTTATCCACGCTGTAATTCTCTTCAGAATTTTTGACACTTTGTCTATTGAACTCAAGCGATAAATTATACGGTAATGCTTTTAATATTATCGGAGTCAATAATGCATCAAAACTGTCCGCTTCCATTTCTAATGACCTTAGACTACGAATCTGCGTTTGAATAGCGTCATATAATTTACGTAATGGCATGACGTCATGCGATTTTGTAACCGGTTTTAAAGTTAACAGCGTATTAATATAACTGGTAATAATTAAATCTTTCCTACCAAATTGTCTTTTAAGTAAGTCGACTGCTTCTATGTAATTTTTATCAGATAACGCAAAACCCGATATAGAATTATACGCACTCCCTCCTAAATAACTGAATAAATAATTCATTTTCTCAATATTTGAGAGGTGTTCATTGTCATGTACCGCTGTTTTAAACGAGTTCCAGAAATTCTGGAAAAGTTTAATGTCTCCATAATATTTCTCAATTTTAAGTGTCGGTAGTTTGACCGTGTTAGGAAATTCTACGCACCTATTTGCAGGACATACAGGGGGGGGGGGGGGGGGTCTTTTTGTTTTAGTTTTTTATTCACTCTGAACTTCCGGAGCGTAATTTTTTCCTGGTACTCTAGTGACGCTTTGGCATCTTTTTCGACTTCAGATAATCATCAATTAATGTTAGGATTTCGTTATCCTATTATTTCAAATCACTACCTTTCTGTTCTAACATCGCCAAATTTTCTTCAAAATCGTCTAAGTTTGGCGTGTCGGACACAAAATTATCTTCGATTTTTTTTAATTATTGATGTTATAGAACTTTTAGTCACGGCGCGAGCTTTTTTAATTTTGAGAGCTTGTCTGCCATACTTAAAGTAATGTAATAAAATCTTACCTCCGTAAAAAGATAATCCGATACGGATAATATAAATCAAAAATAATCCGCACGTCCAGGGAAAAAATAATCCAGGGATAGGGTATCCTTAATGCACGTTAAATTCACTTGTTGAATTCACTTTGGCCAAATCCCACAATTTATTCTGACATCAGTGTAAAGGGCAACCGGATGGTCGCGTGTGAGCTTTCTGAAAGGATTGGCCAATGATCTAAACATCACAAACGTTTATTACAACACGTAGGACGGGACGGTGAACACAGACTGGCACAAACAAATGTACACGTGACACTAAGTCATACCAAACAAAACTTATAGTTTCATCTTGATTCTTTACGGCTGGCACTAGCCAAAACCGTTCTCAGTATTTTTGGATCACCTTAGGCGAAGCCATCCCAGATTCTGCTCTGTTTCTCCTCTTTTGGAGACAGATGGCGCTTCTATAGGTGAGAGGGCGTGTACAAACATCACAACCACCTTACACATATTGTGCACACATTGTGTTACACATATAGTAGGCCACTTTTTAACACTTTCCAACAAAGTTGAAAAGTGTTTATGTATTCGGTTTGTCTGTCCGTATCGCCGTCTGTCCACGCCCTAACTCCCGTAAATATACTCCGATTTTCATGAAATTGATAAAAGTTATTTAGGGTCACCCAAGCATGTTTGGTATTGTATATGAAGTATGTAGGATTAATCGTTCATTTACAGGGGCACTCAAAAGTATTCCATTACATTATGGTATATGGGGAAATCGTTTGCAGGCTATTTTAATGACATTACGCTATTTCAAAAGTATGAAAACTGATATAAATCACCGAATTTCACTACGATCACGTTAGAACAAGGCATTCATAGCATTTCTTATTCATTTACAGGGACACAAAAAAAATCAATTACAGTACAGTACTGTCTTTGAGTAATAATTGCTGGAGTGTATGATTTAAAATTCGATATGAGCTTTTAAATTTAATTTTTTGTATCTTACTCGTTATTTATAAATTCTATACCTCAAATACAGGGCAGCACAAAAGTATTCACGTACCGTTCTCCTTATTACAGGAATTTGCTGAAGGTGTATTTTCGACTGAAGAATATGTACCTCTAAATTGAACTAAATTTTGGCATGCATAATTTTGCATAGTTAATAGATTCAAATCTATATATTATATACAAGGCTGCTGAAAAAATTCGCATAATTCTCCGATTGTGGATGGGACCAGCTTAAATGGGTTTTGAAATGTATTATGCTTTTCCATATTGTTGAATTAGACGTAATACTTTTTTTAACGGTGCAGTTTTGTTACAGTATTCTAAATGTGTTGGAAAGTGTTTCATAATCTATGCTTGACGCATGATTTTTTCATACTTGTTTTAAATTTAGGTTAATTTTCACCACTTTTTTGAAATCTTAAAATTCTCCTTGTTTAATGACATTAATTAAGGCGAAAACAGGGGAATTTTACCATTTCAAAAAAGTGGTGTTAATAAACTTTAATTTTAAAAAAGTTGACAAAAGTTTAAAAAAGTTGGCAACACTTCTGGAATTCCACGCGAGCGCCATTACCCGTTATCGCCATGGTGGGTTTTAATGCATTATAATTGGCGTAACAACGCACTGCAAAAATAAATTAAAAAAATGAAAGTACAGCTAAATATATATTTTGTAGATATGAGTAAATTAATATTTGAAAATAAGAGTACACTTACCTTCAAGTCAGATGTTGTAGAATTTTATAATAAAACAACTGCAAACTAATAACGTGAGGACACAAAAATACTTTCCTTGCGGTGGTCACTATATCCTTACTGGGAACTTAGGATGAAGTTCGCTAAGTGGCGGTACCGATCGCACGTTTTCAATTTTATTCTGTTTAGAGATATTGGGCGAGCGGGATTACCCTTCTGAGCGTCATTACCCTACTTTCCTTAACCTCTTTGCTTAGGTTCTCTTAGATTAGGTACAAATTTCTGCTAAAATTTACTAGTGTTTAAATTCAAGGATTTCGCACATCCTAAACGGCATGTATACCTACCTATACTTAGCTGGTCGCGAAGGGAATAACTATCGCTGTTAAAAATCTTTTAAATTACAAAGAATATACTTTTAATCTATTATCTTAAGGCTTATGTTAAATTACAAATATTAGAAAAATTCTGTTAAATAACAGAAATTAGTCTAAGTTTACAGTAGACTAAATTTACATCGATAAAAATACGCAAGACTAAATTTATTTAGCTTATTTAAATTAATTTATTTTTCGAAATCAGTGAATTCTTGAAGGATCTTGAAGGAAAGATCTAGGAAATTTCGAGTGAATTTGAAGTGCTGTACCATTTAATATTTACAAGGCCAACCCGGAATTTGATCTCGAGTCCTCTGGTTTGGAGACGAACACCTTACTGGCCGTGCTATAAGAGCAGTTATTGCTGTATGCAAAGGATATATTTTATGATTCAGAAGGGAAACTGTATTATCGCTTTTAAAAGATTTCACCTGGGGAGTTTGATTACATAGAAATTTGGTAGAGGCGCCCTCTCCCTCCCCCCCCCCCCCCCCCAAAGTCCTGTTAAATGATACTTAGGGCTGTCATCTATCAGATTAATTACGTTCAATTTAAAATAGGTTACCTTTTTCATGAATAAATAAAATTAAAATATTCAAGAGAATTTCGCAATTTTACATTATGTTTAAATGGTTTGAGCACATAATGTGCATCATTTTTTGAAAATTAAAATAATTTAGTAAATATTTAAACGTAATTTATGTTTTAAAATTGCGCTTGAAATACATTCGTTAGAAAATTCGTAAACGGTTTATTAGCCCCCGCTATGCTATTTCTTTCTGCCAGCAATTAAAGTGTCTCCAAAAAATAATGTTCCGTTGTATAATCCAGCCGTAAAACAAAGTAGATGTATCATTTCACTGTTAAATACTCTACTGCGATTTTTTTTAACTTCTAAGCATCGCACATTTTCAATTTTTATACCGTCGTATTGAGAAAAAAGTACTTTTAAATGCAATGTTTTAAAACAGCATCTCTCCTCTTTATCGGGGGCAACACTAAATTCTGAAAAAGGCAGAATTCCTGTTTTCTAGTTTTAATTTGTTTTAGAACGATACATAATATCTACAAAAATTGTTTAAATCAATTTTAATTTGTGTGTGTGTTTAATAATTAAATTTTGCAAAACTAGCTTTGGATTATTTTTTTAATGAAAAAAATTAAATGCAATTCATTTATAATAATCACTTATAAACAGATTAAATTAAATAATGCTATAAAAAGTGATAAAATATCTTAAGATTGTGAAAATATTTTCTATCGTGAATGATTTTGAAAATGTCGCCGTTTGTGCTACGAAACGAAACGATCGTCGATCTCAATAAAGATATTTTATCCCTTTTTATAGCATTATTTAACTTAATCCGCAATTCATTTTTTACAACTATAAAGTTTTAGATATTTTTTCCAAATTGTCACACACTATTTTTTAATGCACTAATATTTTTTCTAAAGAATTTAGTAAGAAATAAGAGAAAAATAAAATAATTTATTTTTAAAATTTGACTTTTTGCGTTTACATTTTAATCATTTTGTGCAATACGTTTTTAGAAGATTAATATATATATTTTTATAACGCATTTACAATTGAAATAACTAGTAAATCTGGAGATCAGGAGCCTCAACGTCAGATCTGCAATTCATTGTTTTTAGACACTAGTAATATTCAATTTCCTGCAAACCGCAATTTAAAGTTTTCAAATTACGTACTTATTTATAAGAATAAAAAATACGAAGTTTTCAGACATTAGAAGCGTTAAATTAAAAACTTTATGGAAGGATATTTTGAATTTTCATGAGCTACTAATTCTGGTATTTTTTGTAAATAATGAAGTATTCAGGGGGACTCTGCCCCCTTGAAAACCCCCGTGGTCTCATTAATTTACATATGTAACTTTTTATTGATTGCGCTAATGATTATGGTAAATCTTTTTACACTTCCGAGCCTTATTCTTCAATACTGGTGGGCAGAAAACAATTTACATTGACGCAATTATATTAAAAGTTTAGGTTTTACGAACGAAAATGTAATTTCCTTTTAAAGATAAAAAAATTTTCATTCATATTTTCTGAAATGAGGCGGCATTAAGAACTAACACTCGTCAAAAGATATTTTTTCAGGCAATCTAGTTAATGTTTGTTTTTAAGAATGAAAACATTTATTTCCCGATACAATGACGTCCTTTTTGACAGCGATAATTTTTCGGTGCATAATTTTGACATTTACTATCAATTTGCATTTCAAAAGTTATTTTTTTCTCATTGAAATTTTCGATTAAAAATTAAATATTTTTGTTGGCTGCGTCCAGACGATAAACCGTGAGATATTAGTAACTTTTTTTTTAATAATAAGAATTAATATCATAACACAAGCCCCTTTTATTTCAACCTCAAAGCGTATTTGTTTTATTTTTGATATATGAGATCAAATTCACTTTTCCGTTGCTAGGAAACAGTTAAAAGAAAATTAAGACAATGAAATATGAGATTGAAAAAAAGTAAATTAAAAAAAGAAAATATTTTATATTATTGGAACACATAAAATCCCTCCATAAGATATACACCGAATTTTAAAATTGACAAATGTATACACAAAATTTCAAACTAATGTGAATAATGTATGGTTCTAATTAGGAAATTCCATCATCCATAATTTATCATTTAAATCTTTCAATCATATGAGCCATTTCCTTTCAACAAATAAAAATGGAAAAATCGTCTGAATATCCATAGGAAAGCATTAAGGCGGAAAATAAAATGTTCTATATATTCCGAACGAATGAACCAAATTTAACCAAAAACTATACAGCTAAATCCGGTGACCTCACCAACATGCATCCTTAATTTCAAGCTAATCGGACGCTTTTTACGGCAGTTATCGCTGGACAGACAGACTAACAAACAGACAGAAACCAAAAAACTTTTTGGGTCTCCACAGTAAGCCTTCACTGACGTTTCGGCAAATATAAAGCTATCACCGACTTCATTTAAAATATATGACTTTCAATTAAAGCAAATAAATTTAAAATGCTCACATTAGATACATTTAAAATACACATCTTTCTCCATCTCATTTAAAACACCATAAGTAAATAAATGTAGGTACTTTTTCAATATAGGTATTTGACGAAAAGGTGCTTGCCGAGAAAAGAAATTTGGCAACGTATTCTCTGGCAACTTATTTATTGTTTGATATACAGCCGCCTTTTTTTCTCATTTGAATACAATTTAATATAAAGAAGCTATTTATCATTTTTTTATATAGTAACAGAAGTAATTTGTATAGGCGCAGATGTCATATACGCACCATATTGGCGCGATTTTTTTCTGACGCCAATTTGGCGAAAACAGCATAAATAACAATAGTCGGGATACCATATCAAGCAAAATATCGATACTTTTGTGCCAGTTAAGAACCCGTTGCATATATGGCATTGGTATCAGAAAAATCGGCCAATATGGTGCGTATGACATCTATGCCTTTGTATATACAAAAATATGTATAAATAAAATGTTTATAAAATCTGGTTTGATTGAGTTTATATATTTTGGCGCCTATAGTAATACCTAAATAAATTATAGTAATAAAAATAAACGTATACGAAAATATTTTATTTCAGCATCAAAGCACTGTTTCCAAATTTACACACCCGAAAAATAAAAATTAGCGACGGGAAAAATGCTGTGGCGAGATTTGCGTCCACCCAACATAAAAGATCAACCATTTTTACTCAATTTTTTTTTTAATAAAACTGCTTAAAATTTGATTTTTCAGAAAAATATTTAAAACAGTGTTTGAGAAATGAGTTATTTTCAAAAATATGCATATGTTTTGAGAAAACTTCAGTTAAAATTAGATTGACAGTCTATATCTCTTTCCACCGAAGTAAACAAATATTCGTTCTTAAGTGAACGAAAAAAATATTAATTTATGGGGGTAATCATTCACACAGCAAGAATAAATTATCTTGACGTCACATTCACTTGCCGTCCGATTCGTTACATCTGTTACTTCATGAAGGGATTTTTAATTCAACGTCCATTTGCATACATAATGATATAATTATAATTTATCATCTATTTCCAATTACTAAAATTAAATTACTAAATTTAGCTTCAATACATAACACTGACATACAAAATAAAATGGAACCTTTAACTTTTAATACAAAATCAAGCACAATACCACTAATTCACTAGCACATTACGGACAATTTAACCATATAAAACATGAAAAAACACCAAATTTTGATACAATAACCTATTAAAGACGAAAGATACAAATAACCAGCGAAATATTGTTGAACCATTAAAAAAGTATAGTAAACAAATACATCAATTGGAAGGATATAGCAGGAAGCTTATATAGCATTTCAGTTCTTCAGGGGTACATGAAACACAAATATAAGAAAACATAGTCGATTTTTGCGATAGAATCCAGCAATAAGCTAAAAATTTAATTACATTATGTACCCGGTCGACTATATACCAAAAAGTATAAATTTACCGTGACATATCAATTGAATTAAATCATTAATCAATGCAAGATCCGTAATAATGAACAATATGAAAAAAAAATTGTAACATTTAAATTTAAGACATACCCAGCAACAGAATTGCTATGACCATATACAATCACAAACAAGTATCCCATTTTAGCACAGCAAAAATCCTTCCTAATTAAATGGTACAGTTAAAAGCGAATCCTTACGGTTTCAAATCATCACAGCTTGAAGATAATATTCTTATAAATATAATAATTATAATTAACTTAAGTAGTCTATATAATAAAAATGTGTTATTTTGAGGATCCTGGAATAAATTATTAAAAAGTACAAAAAAAAGGAGATGTTTAAAATAATCAGGTAATAAATAAAATATATGGTATAATAAGGTATGGCAACAAAATTATTTTAGAACTAAATAATTATTTAATGCTGCCATCTACCTGAACTTCAAAAAATTAAAAGGTAAAAATAAGTGTTCATCATCACGGCGAAAAGTAGATATAAATTGTAGTGATGCCATCTATTGGATATTACCAAAAATAACTAGGAAAATTGCAAATATTTGAACCTCATTAATTCACTTTAAAACAGCAAATATTCTAAAACAGCTCAACAGAATACCGATAATCATTTAGCATCTTTAATATAATAATTATTTAATAATTTTATTTAAGATTAAGTAAACTAATAATTTCAAATAAGTTACAATTATAATATTATAAAAGTTAACAAATTACAACATTTTTACATACTGATAAATATGTATCAAACTGTATTAGCGTCCACTATGATAAATATTTTAAAGTAAATCAATAAAAGTTATGTAAATTAATATAAAATATTTTTATACAGTACTAAGGACAGCAAATACATAAAGACCAAAATAAACATAGAAACTCATAAAATCAACGTACCAATTCCTCCCCCCCTTTTTTTAATATATATTAAATCAACATTTGAGTATAAATTATATAGACAACTCCTCCATAATTCAACATCTACTCACCCATTATATATATATATATATATATATATATATATATATATATATATATATATATATATATATATATATATATATATATATATATATATATGTATATATACGAAATGCTGCCCTGATCGCATAGATTTGTTCATTTCTCTATCAGAATCTTTACAATTACGTTAGTGAAGATACGTAACTTATATAACATTATGAATAAAAGTAACATGTTGCAAGCATTTAACGGAGACCAAACTGGTCGCCAGAGAAGGCTCGTAATAATAATAGCATTGAAATAATACTGCGCTCTTTTACTTTTAATATTACCAAGCTTCATGTACATGATGAACGAAACAACTGCAAAGTGATTATCAATAACAATTCCCGCCAACTCCGCGAGACGAATTTTCCCTTTCTAAAATAATTCCAATTTTTAATAAAACAATTTATAAGCGAAATTTTCTTTAATATCTATACTAATATTATAAAGAGGTAAAAAATTATTTATAGGAGGAAAGCTCTGGAACTACCGAACAGATTCCAAAAGTAATGATATCAAAATGATGGTGTTAGTCCAATTTAGAACATATGTCCGTGCCACTGGCCAAAAGGAGGTGCAGGAGCAAAAAACGTTCTAAAAATGCGATTTTTGTGTTACTGAAGAGCCTAGAAACATGAAATTTGGAATGGTAGTTACTTATAAGATAATGATCGCTAAGGACATTTCTTAAAAAAATCTAAATTAAAAAAGGGGTGAAAATGCACGAAAAGCGTTCTAAAAAACGTCCTAAATGGCGATTTTTACGCAATTTCAGGAAGTACCAATAGTCCAGGCAATAGGGAATTTTACCTAGCAAAATTAATGGTAGTACTGGAAATCGGCTTTCTAGATGTTTTTTGGGTCGCTCAATCCGAATTTGTAACTTCCCACCAAAATTTCCCCGGCAACCTCCCCAAATTTTGGTAAAAAGCCCCACAAAAAAGGTTTATTAAAAAATATCAATTTTTTTATTGTTTTAGAGAAAAAGTATCTAGAAATTCAGAAAGTAGACAAAATTTCAAACAAATTAGATATATGACATTATGACTTAGGATGAAGGAGAAGGGGGGATCTGCCTCGGAACATGCGCGCGGTGCTGCGTAAACTAAGTTGAGCAATCCCACTAAACCACTCACACGTTTACATTCGCCCTCCCATCTCCCCTCCGAACTTTCTCTATAAGGTTTATTTTAAGATTTTTGGGTTGCTGAATCCGAATTTTTAACTTTCCCCCAAAAATTTCCCGAAACCCCCCCAAATAGTTGTTTTTAACTTAAATTTCTTATTGTTTTAGTGGAAAAGCATTACAAAATTCAAAAACTAGACAAAATTTTCAACAAATAGGATATATGACATTATGAATTAGGATGAACGGGGAGGGTGAGGGCTGCCTCGGAACATGCACTGCGGCTCTACGTGCACTAAATGATGAAGTCCAGACAATAGGGGATTTTATCTGGCAAAATTAATGGTAGTACTGGAAATCGGCTTTCTAGATGTTTTTTGGGTCGCTGAATCCGAATTTGTAACTTCCCACCAAAATTTCACCCGGCAACCCCCCAAAAAATTGATTATTTGAAAAAATTTGGGGTTTGAGAAAAGCGCGTGGGGAATGTTCCGAGGCAGCGCCCAATCTCCCCGTTTATCCTACGTCATAATGTCATATATCCTATGTTGCAAATTTTGTCTAGTTTCTGAATTTTGTAATGCTTTTCCCCTAAAACAAGAAATTTAAGTTAAAAACAACTATTTGGGGGGGGGGGTTCGGGAGGGGGGGGGAATTTTGGGGGTAAGTAAAAATTCGGATTCAGCGACCCAAAAAACTTAAACCTTATAGAGAAAGTTCGGAGGGAAGATGGGAGGACTAATGTAAACGTGTGAGTGGTTAAGTGGAATTGCGCAACTTGGTCCACGCAGCACTGCGGCGCATGTTCCGAGGCAGATCCCCCCCCATCCCCTTCATCCTAAGTCATAATGTCATATATCTAATTTGTTGCAAGTTTTGTCTACTTTCTGAATTTATAGCTACTTTTCCCCTAAAACAATAAAAAAATGGAATTTAATAAAAACCTTTTGAGGGGGGGGGGGGGCTTTTTACCAAAATTTGGGGGGGGGGGGGGGTTGCCAGGGGAAATTTTGGTGGGAAGTTACAAATTCGGATTCAGCGACCCAAAAAACTTCTAGGAAGCCGATTTCCAGTACTACCATTAATTTTGCTATGTAGAGTCCCTATACGGTCTATTGCCTGGACTACAAACCGATTTTAAAAATAATGATGTCAAAATGATGGTGACAACCCTTGCTCCAACATAGGCTACATTTTACGTCGGTGCCACTACCCCTAAAGGGGGTGCAGGAGAAAGAAACGTTCGAAATGGCGATTTTTGTGTTACTAAAGGGTCCAGATACATGGAATTTGGCATGGTAGTTACATGTTAGATATAAATGATCTCTAAGAGCATTTCTTTAAAAATTCGAAATTTAAAAAGGGGTGAAAATGTGCGCAATCTCAGAAAGTACCCAACCTATTTCAAAAGTAATAGTTGGAAATTGATGACAGCCCTTGCTCCAACATAGACTATTTCATGTTGGTGTCACTACCACCTAAAGGTTGCAGAAGCAAAAAACTTTCTAAATTGCGATTGTGTTACTGAAGGGCCTAGAATCCTGAAATTAGGCAAGGCAGTTTATTTATAAGATACAAATGATCTCTAAGAACATTTCCTAAAAAAATAGAGATTTAAAAAATGAGATGAAAATGAGAGAAAAGCGTTTTAAAAAAACTTTCTAAATTGCGATTTCTACGCAATTTCAGGAAGTATATACCGAACAGATTTAAAAAATAATAGTGTGAAAACGATGGTGACAGCCCTCGCTCCAACATAGGCTGTATTTCATGTCGGTGCCACTACCCCAGGGGGGGTGAAGAAGCAAAAAACGATCTAAATTGCGTTTTTTGTACTACTGAAGGGGTTAGCAACTTGAAACTAGGCATGGTAGTTACTTATAAGATATAAAGGATCTCTGAGAACATTTCCTAAATAATTCGAAATTTGAAAGGGGTGAAAATGGACGAAAAACGTTCTCAATTGCGATTTCTACACACTTTTAGAAAGTACCCAACCGATTTCAAAAGTAATGATTGGAAATTGATGATGACAGCCTTTGCTCCAATATAGGATCTATTTCATGTCGGCGTCACTACCACCTTGCGGTTGCATTTTAAAAACGTTCTAAATTGTGATTTTTGTGATGCTGAAGGGGCTAGTAACTTGAAATTCAGCATGATAATTACTTATGCGATGTAAAAACTCTGAGAAGAGTTCCTTAAAATTTTGAAATTTAAAAAGATGTGAAAATGAACGAAAAGCGTTCTAAAAACGTTCTAAATAGCGATTTCTACGCAATCTCAGGAAATATAAACCGATTTCGGAAGTAATGGTTTCAAATTGATGGCGACTGTTCACGCTCCAACATAGCCTATATATTACGTTGTTGTCACTACCACCTGGAGGTTACAGAAGCAAAAAATGTTCTAAATTGAGTTTTTTGTGTTACTGAAGGCGTCTAACATTTTAAATTTGGAATGGTAATTACTTCAAAGATGCAAATGCTTTCTAAGAACACTCGAAAGAAAATTCCAAATTTAAAAGGATGAAGTGAGCGAAAAGCGTTCTAAATTACAATTTTTATGCAATCGTATGGAATGCGAAACCGATTTCAAACATAATGGTTGAAATTGATGGTGATAGAACCTGCTCAAACATAAGCTATATTTTATGTCGAGGGTTGCAGGAGCAAAAAACTTTCTAAATTGCGATTTCTGCGGTATTGCAGAGGCTAGAAACTTTAAATATAGCACGGTAGTTACTTATAAAATATAAATGTCCTCTAAGAACAGTCGAAATTCGATATTAAAAGGGGGTGAGGCGAAGGGAAGGAGCGAAAAGTATTCTAAAAGTGTCGTAAATTACGATTTCTATGGAATCTCAGGAAATAATAAACCGATTACAGAAGTTATTGGTTGCGAATCAAGAGTGATAGTCCCTGATCTTATACGGGCCATATTTTATGCCGGTGTAAGTACCTTTTGCTAGTTGGCACGTTGGCAGGAACAACAAAAAAGCCTTTAAAAACATCTAAATTCCGTTTTCTATGGAATATTAGGAAATGCCAACCGATTTCAAGGTTAATGTTGGCAAATTAATGGTGACAGTCTCTGTTTCAACATTTTCCGAGACATTCTATTTCAACTCTGTTTCGGCATTTCATGTTGGTGTCACTAACATCAGAGAGGTGGTAGACTGTTAGAAAAGAAGCTTGGAATTTGACATGATGGTTAATTTTAAGATGTAAATGTTTTAGGATGGTTTCTAAAAAATTCAAAACTTCAAATGAATACTGAAATGAGCGTTTGAAATTAGTATAAAATTCTCAAAATACTTTCAAAATTATCATTTGGAATTAGGCTTAGTTCTTCGTATTAATTAAAATCGCATTTCTGTCTATTGCACTTTTATAATGAAGTTTAGTCAAACTGTGGCTTAATTTGTAATTTTTGAATTATTCCAAAAAGTGTTCTAATAAACGGTCATGCAAATATCACTTGGCATATTCCAACTATTACCCAGCAAATCCGCGGGGTTTGCTAGTTTCTGATAAAATTATAAGAGTTTTAAATGTGTGCATTTTGAATCGCAGGTTATAACGAAGATAAAAATATCTTTAAATAAAGGCATGGAAATCCATACAGAGAATTTGATATAAGAAAAGAAATATAGGTAATAAAAGGATGACCGAGAAACTTATCTTACTCTCCGAGAAATCTTATGTATTTTAACCGAGAACTGGTGTAAATTTACAGAATCTCGATTTTTTCGGTGTTTTTACAGAAATTTTTAACAGACAAATTGTCGCATATATAGGTATTGTGAGCAATCTCCGAGGCCACTTGATCGAAAGAATAACAAAAAGATTTAATCTTTTATAAAATAGTTTTTGTACCAGCATTTTTATAATTTAAATTCATTATTTAGAAGTCTAGTGATAGTACTGGGGCACCAAACGAAAATTTTACGAGTATCTGCAGTTAAACTGAAAGTTACAAGTTAAAAACTGAAAATAGAAAAAAGCAGCGGTTTCTGTGACCGCTAACAGTAATTAAGGGTTCATACTTTAAAATAGTTTATTGTTCAGTGGCCTCTAATTCATGAAAATAGAGATTCCATGCCATATTTTAATGATGTAAAAAATAATACAGTGGCTCACATTTGTTTTTGTACACTTGTGGTTTTGAAACTTACTTCTAAAAAACATCTAAATGTTAAAGGATTCATTTAAAAAATTTTCACAAACTTTCTTTTGTCTATAATAAAAGCTGCATACATTGATGAAGATAAATTCAAAACTTTTCAAACAAATTAATTTACCGAGAAAGTGTTAACAGTCTCACATAAGTAATTGGACACTTTGAACATTCAACAAATGTAAGCAAAAATATGCAAATAATCAAATGTTTTAATACTTTGTTGGGTATCCTTTAGCTGAAATTTCACTTTTAATAAGTTTTGGCATGGTTGCAATTTTTTTTTAAATCTGTAACAGCTAATCTATCGCATACTAGTCGCCCTTGGCGACCAGTTTCGTCTCCCTTCAATAACGAAAAACTATCGATTTTAATAAATATGATCGAGATTAACTCGTTTTTACTCCGATTAATTGATTGAAGCAGAATTTTAAGATGAAAAATCAAAGTTGGTATAGTATTGAACTAACATCTGTAACTACTTTTTCAAACATTAATATGTATGAGATAGAAGAAAGTTTCGGGATTGGCATATCAAACTAGTTTATTACAAAACTGTTTTCTAATTCTGCTGCAAGTTTGACCGCATTAATTCTTGGATTTTTCTTGATTTTATGCGTAATAAACCTTCGATTCCTGGGAGTTAGCATGTGAGGAGCTCCTGATTTTAATACATTTTCAACAGCTCTATGTAGTTTTCATCGTTTTATAATAGCGAACACAGCTGAATGGCTTACTTTAACAAGTTTTGCGATAGTTCTAATGCTTTTATCATCTTTAAAATGTTATGATTAAATTAAGAATGGAATTTGTTGTAATTAACTTTGTAACGACCGGTCATGTTCACTTCAAAAATAGTAAAATGAACAAATTTACGTAAAGTAGTAGCAATTTCAAAGTGCAAACGATAATAATTGACATATTTCTATTTATAATAAAAGTAAATAACAAAAATCGTCTGTCAAAAATTTAAAAAGCTTTCAAGTGTTATTTATAGATCGGGAGGCGGTAGCACAATCACCTCGTCGAGTTCACGGCTGAAATTCCAGACTTAGTTAAAACTATTCGCATATTAAAACGCAATCGGTCTGCCAAGTCATATCTTGGTGGAAAACACCTGAAAACCCGATTTTAGCGGTTGACTCGTAGGTTTACCGTTGGGTTTTCCAGCTCCCAGTCCTCCATGTTTTTATAAACTTTGGGCGCAGGAATACACAATGGTAAACCTACGAGTCAACCGCTAAAATCGGGTTTTCAGGTATTTTCCACCAAGATATGACTTGCAGACCGATTGCGTTTTAATATGCGAATCGAGTTTTAACTAACAAGGAAGGTCTCCTTACTGGGCATACTCTGAGTATTTTGAAAAAAATACCAATTAAACTACTTATATATGTAATAAAGGATCAGTCAAATTTAGCGGCGGAATTACAGTAGAAAGTCTAAAAAAAATAATATACTTTCGAGTATTTGGCGCGAACAGACGAAAGCGTCACGCGATTTGGCGAGCAGTACTTTTCCTCGCCAAAAGCAAACGATTTTAATACACCTGAAAATTGTTTGTTAATCGATTTTTAGAATGCGTGTAAAAAGTATTTAATGAATTTAAGCATAAACAATGGGAGAATTTAGTAAATGCATTTGTTCGTATTACATATTTATGTTGCTTGTTATTTAATTTTATTACTTTAAAAACAATTTCAAATATAAAAAAATACTTTCATATATTTAAGCGTATTCTAAAATAAAGGCAAGATTCGATTAAGAGTTATTCATTTCAATATCAAAGAATTTGTCGTTTCCATAGCAACATAATTGAATCGACAGCGATCAATTTGACTTAATTTTGAGATATTGAAACAATTTATTTTAATTTTGTTTTAATTCATAAAATTTGATATATAACTTTCGATATATAATGTAATGTAATGTAATATAATATAATATATATATATATATATATGACAAAACTATAGTTAAATCAAACTAAAACTGACAAAACGAATGTTATTTACGTTAAATTTATTTAAACAAGTTTTATATGAAACATTTTTAAAGAGTATTCGACATGAAAAAGTATTTTTCAAAATTTCATTCAACCGATGATAAATTGCCAAATAAACTAATTTTTCATTATTTTTTTTACGAACGTTCTATCGAGGTTCCGCCAAAAAAAATTTTATAAACATATCTATCCACATGAGAAGAACACTAATTTTTTCAGATATTTCTGAATATGCCCGTATGGAGACCTTCCTTGTAAGTTTGGAATTTCAGCCGTGAACTCGATGAGGTGATTGATTGTGCTGCCGTCTCCCGGTCTCTCTTAAATGGTTTTTAACACTTTCTCGGTAAATGATTTTTTGAAAAAAAAAAAAAAAAAACTTTTAAATTTATTTTCATTACAATATGTCCGTTTAATTATAGAGAAAAGAAAGTTTCTCTCTATTCTAAAAAAAAGTAACTACCGCTGTCACCGCCGCCGGTTTTGAATTTTTTGTGACCGGAGGTCTTTCTTCGTTAATATTAAAAAAACTGTTGCATACAAAAATATGAAAATCGGTAGTATTATAGAAAAATGTTTGATAAACACGCTGATGCAGACAGTTTTCAAATCGAAGAATTATTTTAAGAGATATTTAATGCCAAAGTTGGACAAAATCGTTCCATTAAAAAAGTTTTATAGGAGCAAAAACTGTACATAGGAATTTAATCATTTTTAGATCATTTTATGCGTCAGAATTTCCCGGTGTGCAGATTGCAGTTAGTTTTTTAATTTGAATAATTTTTCGAGGTCTTATTTCTATTTTAAATTCAAATTTTCAGCATTTCGAGAGATATTTTTTACAAATTTTAGAAAATTGTATTAATTTAAACTGTTGCCAACTGTATAAAAAGCGCAACCAATAATGTATGCTTCAAATTAAAAATTTATTTTACACGTGACTATTATAAACAAAAAATATAAAAAGCAGGAACTCATTGAAAATTACGTCATAAAAACTATAGTTACACGTGAATTTTAAATGAGAAAGAATATTGTAAAATAACAAATTCAGTAACATGAGTTAGAAGTCCTAAATAGGAGGATTTACGTCATATTAGACTTATTACGTAAAATGAACAAAAAATAATATTGCAAAACAGTTTTAATTTAAAATCTGCGCGAGACATTTACTTGACATTTTAAGATGATCATAATATTTCATTTCTAACAAAAGTATTTTGACGTGAATATTAAAAAGAGAAAAAAAAGTTTCGTGAAAATTACGTCAGATTATAATTGTCAGATTCAAATTATAATTCAATCTTCCGAAATCTTTTTAAAGGCGGTCAAATTAGCGTGCTGTTAGAGTCTGCGGTGTCTGAACGGGGGTTGACGAGCGTAGCTCGTAGGTGGCAGAGCCCCCTAGTATATGAAAAATTAAGTAGATTCTTTAATATTTAGATTTTTTTTTTTATAAGTAAGTTTAAAAAAAACAAACATAAGTGTCCAAAAGAAAATGAGAGTCACTGTACCGAGCTATTCCCAGCATAGGTATTTTATTTTCAAATGTTTGACACCCAATTAAAATGTGAAATAATGTAAACTACATTCCTTCGAACTATTTTTTCTGCGTGTCAACTAGTTTTCTTTTTTCATTATCCTCCCAACACTAATTAGAACATTTGCTTTCTGCAACTGGAAAGTGAAGGCTTTATTTCCTGGTTTTGATCCAATTTGGCCCGAGGTCAGCGATAGGACAAGTTTCAATGGCTTGTTTACATATAGATTTATTATTATTATTATTTCTTTATCAACACTGACAAACTCATCTGACAGACACAAACCATAACGTTTACTCGAGAAGACAACCTTGCTTTAATACATGTATCAATACTCAGCTAAATAATTTGAATTATAATGAAGTATAAGAGATCAGTCAAAAATTAGCGAATCAAGGTATCCGATTCTTTTAAAATAATTTTAAGGTTACGTTCCGAAAGCATAATGAATTACAATGACAAAAGGGGGGGGGGGATAGAAGGGAATGAGTTGTTAAAGTTAACCCCTTCACTGTGTGGTTAAATGAAACTAGGCAAGTTTTGTACGGTTTTTTAATTTGAACACCATTATTTATTAATAGTAATATTTTACTTATTTAACGACAGAAATTTTGCGATTAAATAACACGAAGATACGAAAAATACTAGCATTAAAACATAAAACTGAATGAACCCTGTAGGCAACCAACCCCTAGAACGAACCCCACAGGCAATATAGTCGAGGGGTTAACTTATTTGAACACATTCGTAGAATATTTTCGAAAGCACAATGTTATATATCTGCCCTATATATATAAAAAATAATAAAACGGATATTATGAAACGAATTTATGTAACGATTCTTTGAAACGACTGATTAAACAACTGATTATGTTTCACGGCGATTTCTCCTAAAGTACGGAATACTTTGCGATGAAATTAACACCAAAAATCCGTATTGATCTGCAGATCTCAAAACTGGTATTAGAATTTTTAAATTCGAATTAGTTTTCGAAATATTAATTTTTTTTCTAATTTTATATACTTTTTTCTAATGATGGCAACTCAAATTTTAATCATAACCGATATATTTTTTTTTCAGACTAGGGGGCTCGGCCCCCTACGAGCTACGCTCGCCAACCCCCGTCCAGACACCGCAGGCTCTAAATGCACGCTAATTTGATCGGCTTTAAAAAGATTTCGAAAGATTGAATTATAATTTAAAAAACAGTGGAGATCTCCCTATAAACGAATTTCTATTAATTTCTCTTTGATTGGGGAATTTTAACGCCAAATCCGCTGCGGTACTACTTGATTATCCCGTCGACCAATTTCGCCAAATTATATAAATCGCCAAACCACTCGCCAAATTATACAAATTGACATAATTTTTTTTTAAATAACGAAAGAACAAATAAATTCGTACAACATTAATAAAAATACAAATAAAACGCGGAAATAAAAATAACTTGATGACGTAGACACGTGTAACAACATTTCAAAATAAGCTAATATAAAAGGAATTAAGAAAACAGGATCTTTGTCTCCTGGTATATTTTAACAAAGCGAAAAGAAAGTTCTTTTAAATGAGACATTTTAAATTAATCGTTTTTAATCTGACGTAATTTTTACCAAACTATTCTTTCTCTTTTAAATAATCGCGTGAAAGTACTTTTGTTAGCAATGAAATATTATTTGCGCTTTCCTAACAAAAATAGTTGAGAATAATCCTCTCAAAATATTAAATAAATATCTAGCGCAATTTCTAAATTTAAACTTTTTTGCAATATTATTTTGTGTTCATTTTATGTAATAACTATAATGTGATGTAAATATGACGTAATTTCTCCTAAGACTTCTAACGCATGTTAATGAAATTATTATTTTACAATATCCTTTCTCTTTTAAAATTCACGTGTATACTTTTTATGACGTATTTTTAACAAGTTCCTGCTTTTTATACATAATTATTTAATTCTAATTTGAAAGTTTTTTTCCTGTTTATAATAGTCACGTGTAAATAAATTTTTAATTTGAAGCAAACATTATTGCTTGCGCTTTTTATACAGTTGGCAACAGTTAAAATTAGTACAATTTTCTGAAATCTGTAAAAAATATCTCTAGAAATGCTGAAAATTTGAATTTAAAATAGAAATAAAACCTTAAAAAATGAGTCAAAATAAAAAAATTAATGCAATCTGCACTCCGGCAAATTCTAACGCATAAAATGATCTAAAAATGATTACACTGCCATGTATAGTTTTTGCTGCTATAAAACTTTTTTAGTGGAACGATTTTGTCCAACTTTAGCATTAAATATCTCTTAAAATAATTCTTCGATTTGAAAACTGTCTGCATCAGCGTGTTTATCAAACATTACTGTATAAAACCACTTATTTTCATATTTTTGTATGTATTATTTTTCTCAATATTAACGAAGAAAGACCTCCGGTCACAAAAAAATTCAAAACCGGCGGCGGCGGCGGTGACAGCGGTAGTTACTTTTTATTAGAATAGAGAGAAGAGATTTTAGAAAAGGTTACAATTTTAAACTCATTTGGTGAGAAGTTTGGCCTCCCTTAAATGTATGCTAAGAAATGTATCATGTTACTTTCATTCATAATTCAATTTGTATTTCATTATTTTTTTTTAAATACAAACTGAAACATTTAAAGTAAATGGCTTTCACTTCATTTTTTTTTAACGAAATGAAAAATATTAGGCACAGATATCATATACGCACCGGGATACCTAATTGGCGCCAAAATGGCATTATTTTGGTTGACATGGTAACCCGGCTATTGTTGATTTAATAATAAATGTTTATTTACTTTATTTTTTTTTTTTTAATTACATAAATTGTTTTGTTCTATAGTTAATTATTTTTTTGGTTATTTTCCTTTAAAAATAATAGAAAATAATTAAAAAATACGGTACTACTTAGTTATTCCGTTGACCCATTTCGCCAAATTATATAAATCGCCAAAACACTCGCCAAATTATACAAATTGCCATAATTTTTATTTTAAATAACGAAAGAACAAAGAAAATAGTATAACATTAATAAATATACAAATAAAAAGTCGAAATAAAAATCACTTAATGACGTAAACATGTGTAACTTGCTTAAAGTCGAGTGAATGTGACATTTACGATCAACCATTATTGACATTTAATCTTATAGTTTGGCGATAGATTTTTGGTCGACGGGATAACTAAGTAGTACCAAAAATACACATGTAACTGGTATTTCGAAAACGAGGTTTTCGCCAAATTTTCGTAAAAAAAAAAAAAAAAAAATCACCCCAAACCCGGTGCGTATATGACATCTGGCCAAATATTAAATGATGTAACAAACGATGACATTTAATTTCAACTTCAAAGCAATGTTTTAATTTACCACTCGGGGGAGAAAAAAAAAAATGCTAACTGGCGAGTTGAAAATTAGCTATCGGCGAGATTTGCACCCGGCTAGCGTAACAGTACCAAGAATTCTTTGCGATCATGGAAACTTATGTAGTTTTATTAGAAAAACAAATTTGAATTTTTAATCAAAAGGGAAAACTTTCGGCACAGATGTCATATACGGACCCATATTTGCGCGATTTTTTTTCTGACGCTAATGTCATAGCAACGGGAACTTAATTGGCGCCATGGTATCGTTATTTTGCCTGATTTGGTAAGCCGGATGTTGTTTATGCTGTTGATGTTTTCCCCAAATTACCGTCGGAAAAAAATCGCGCCAATATGGAGCCGTATATGATATCAGAGTCAAACTTTCATATGAAAAGTGAAAGGATCAGAGTGTATTTATTTATGGCAGTTACATGACTTGGACTATTATAATATAGATGAAATGATGGCGATAGAATAATATTTGGCGACTTATCACGTGTACATGGCAAACATTAAAGTATCAAAATGGCACCAGAAATATAAAAAGTGAAGTGGTTCGCCCGGAACTGTTGATGATAGTCACATGACTTAGGCTATTATAGAAATTGTTTTAAAATACCGGGAGAGACTCTGTACACTTAATTTTTTTCTTTTTAGCTCATTTTCAAATGTAACTGATCCTCTTTAATCAAACACGAAAACAACCATTGGATGTCTTAACAGCAACTGATTCGGCCTTAAATTTTTTAAATCAAAGGAAATTAAATGGAAACCCGTTTACAGGGAGATCTGCACAGTTTTTTTTTTCAGTATAATTCAATCTTCTACAATATTTTTAAAATCGATCAAATTAGCGTGTTTTTAGATTCTGCGGTGTCTGGACGGGGGTTGGCGAGCGTAGCTTGCAGGGGGCAGAGCCCCCTAGTATATATATAAAATCTGGCGAAATTAAACTTCCTAAAATAACATTTTAATCTGATAGACGAATGCCTTAATGATTCAAAAAGAAAAAAATGGTCAGCAGCGAAAAATTTATTTAACTGGGGTTTAGGTTAAACTTGCGAGTTTAATTTTCCTTACCATTTTACCCCTATAACTTTATTTGCTTTTAAATTTTTTACTTAATGAATTTGCATAGTACCCACAGGACATTCAAATAAGAAATAATACAAATGTAGCACTTTTAATACAGAATTTTTGTATAACATTGTCTTAAAGGGATGTTAAAGAAGGGACGGTAAGGTAAGAAAAAGGGACGAAAAAAGTAAAAAAAAAAACGAAAATTGTAAAAAAAGGGACGAAATGGCAAAAAAGGGACGGTAAGGACGGAACGGTAAGGAAAATTACCACCTATTTTTAGGCAAATCATGTGAAGACTAAGTGATAGCCACAATGTTCATTGATTTTTCGAAATAGTTGTTAAGATTGGATTAATTTTTTATTATTATTATTCACCTCGAGAAGTGCAGGAATAAACCTTGGGGACGGTAAGACTACCAATAAAGTCACGATGCTTGAAATTGATATTTAAATGCTTATTTATATTCTGCAGTAAATTTCCTGTCAAAGAATTTCAGATATTCTTTCTCTAGCATACTTCTGCATGAGCAAAAACTTGATAAAAATTCTGTCGCTGCATCTGAAGTGATTTTCTGTATCATTTTGGAAGAGGGATGGTAAAAAATCCAAAACCCAGGGACAGAGTTCAAATAATAATATCAACCCTAAAAATGTGTGCAGGTTAATTTTTAGCTACATATTTATATAAAACAATAGTTCCAGCTTCAGAAAAAAATTACATCGTATTATTTTTATTGAAACAATTTTATCCAGAGAGCTTTTAACTTCAAAATCAGCATCAGGGACACGGGACGGTAGATGAGTTTTCCATGTGTTTGGACCCCCAACATCGTCCAAAACTTATTTATCTCATTAATATTGTTGTGCAATCATGCAATGGGATGTTCCCAAGTACATGAAATAAAAAAACACAAAAAAGTGTATTAAATAAAAAATCATTCAGGGACATGAAAGTTAAGATTGTGAGAATGCCCCATATGTATACCATTTTTAGCAAGGACCGAATTAAAGACGCACAATACTGTTGCCTTAGGATACCCCTTTCATGCACTATATTTTGATTAATTTCTATTAGGCTGTTTTAAAATTTCCTGACTCCTTGACAATGGGAATACTAATCCTTGCTTCGAATGGCCTGCCATAAATAAAGTTGAGATTTCCAGTAAAAAGTAATGTAGGGGAAACCGAGGGAATGGTGCCACTCGGGGTTATGCCGCCACCCCGCCTAGCTTAAAAACTAACAGCAGTTCGCCCCTGCAAATGCGCCTTGCGGTCAACGATAGGAACAGTGCTTAGAGTGGGAGTGATTTTGTTGTACGTCATTCGTTTGTTCTAGTGAAAAATTTAGTTTCCATCTAGTTGCTTCTTATTTGAGCTTCAAATGAATAGAGGTAAACACCTTTTATTGTAACATTAGTTACTTAAAATAATATTACCCGCAATCTACATGCATTCGCCGACATTTTGATGCAATTTGTTGAACAAGTTCCGTTCTTTCCGTTCGGCTTTGATGGGGGATTTTCGCTATATTGTCCTCTAGGGGTAATGCCGCCACCATGGCAAAGGGTGACTTTTGCAATTTGAGTTAAATTGTAAGCTTAGCACATTAATAAATCTAGCTTATGGAACATTGCAATTATTCGTTATTCTGCTAAATTACATTGCTTTCTAAATATTTTCAGTAGGTTATGTGTTTCCTAGTATACCCAGTATTACCCAGTATCCTGGGTAATCCCGCCACTGCGCAGAGGTTGAAAGAAGTTTTTTTTTTTTAATGTGGGCTTACTTTACAGTTATGATTACGGTTAAATTTATACAGATACTAAAGATCACGATTCAGCTTTAGAATTTTTACTATTAAAAATGAACATTTTTTTGAGGTGAAAAAATTTAAATTCTCTTAAGGTGTCGCCATTCCCCCGGTCTCCCCTATAAGTAGTAGTGTAAAAGTAGTAAAAAGTAATTATCCATATCCTTCTATATATAAAAAAAGTAACGATTTGGAAATGGACCAATAAAAATCTGCGTAGATCTTCCCGGTACACTCCTAGATTGGCATCCATATTTCTTGTGACCGGGAGTTTTTCTTCGTTAATCTATATAACAATATCCGATGTCATGTGGCTGTCATCAATAGTTCCGGTCTGACCGCTTCACTTTTTATATTCCAAACAGCCATTTCGGCACTTTTATTTTCGTCGGGCGCAGGTCTCATCGCCATCCTTTCATTTAAAATATAAACCTATCACCCATTTCATTTAAAACGCATAACTTTAATTATAAACATATAATTTTAAATACATAGATACATTTAAAATACACATATTTCATTCACCTCATTTAAAATAAAGGTATTTTTCCAATATAACTCCTAGGCAAGAAAAAAAAAATTGCCATAGTATTTTCCGGCAATCTATATTGTATTTCATACACATAAGCAATTTTTTCCATGTGTATACAATTTATTTAATCTAAAGGCGGCAATCTATTTTGGCACTACTTAATTATCCCGTCGATCCATTTCGCCAAATTATATAAATCGCCAAACCACTCGCCAAATTATACAAATTGACATATTTTTATTTTAAATAGCGAAAGAACAAATAAATTAGTATAACATTAATAAAAATACAAATAAAACGTCGAAATAAAAAACACTTGATGTAAACACGTGTAACTTGCTTAAAGACAGGTGAATGTGACATTTACGATCAACCTTTATTGGCAATTAATCTTATAGTTTGACGATAGATTTTTGGTCGACGGGATAACTAAGTAGTACCCCTATTTTTATATAGAAACAGAAACAATTTGTATATAAACAAATATTGTATATATATGTATAATATGTTTATATGCAAATAAATGCATATAAATAAAAATAAAAAGTCCACCAGGTTTGTTTTCATAGCTATTTATATATTTTGCCAACGTATTTCACTTTCTGCAGCCCTAATTTCGCCAAAACTTAAAAAAAAAAAAAAAAATGCCAAGGCCCCTATAGTGGAAAAGTACCCAAATAAATAATCGTAATAATAATAACTTAAACTAAAATATTTCATTTCAACATTAAAGTATTGTTTCTAATTTACATTCAAATAAATATATATTCTAAGATAATTTCAATTTAAATTAGGTTGACAGCTTACTGTTTCACTTCATAAAGTAAACAAACACAGGAGAATTAAAAAGCAGAAAAACCAACGTTTAAAATGCACAAATAATATATGAAAAGCAGCAAACAGCTGTTTCGAATCTACTAGCGAGATTCTTCTTCAGTGCAAAAGGAACAGCGTGCTAGAAAAAGCAAGGCTGAGCAAAATCATAGACAGAGACGCGCTGGCTTTTATACCCTATGCGGGTGGCGAAGGCGCCGAAACAACCAATGAGAGAGAAGCAGTGGAAACGACTGGGTGGACAAGTAGCGACATCTACCGGAGAAGTAGAGAAAAGAAACCAAAAAAGGGGAATTAAATTAACGCTTTCCAAATACTTGGAAAATCTGGAGTACTAGATAAGTCATTGACTAAAGAGTGAGAATTTTTAATGATATGGTAAGCTTCCCAAAAATCAAGATCAAGGTTAGAAGAACATTTTTGGATAATGATGGCTGAGGAAAAATCGAACCTATGTTGAGAAGACCAAGAATGTTGAGCAATAGAAGAACGTTTGAGCTCCTGATTTTTAACATAACCTTCATGCTCTTTTAAACGAAATCTAAGAGCACGTTTAGTCTGACCAATATAAGAAAGACCACACTGACAAGAGATCTGGTAAATGCCCCAATTATCTAGGCGATCAACGGGGTGTTTGAGATTTGAAAAAGGGATTTTATTAACAGGAGAGAAAATAACTTTAAAATCAAACCTTCTTAGGATTTTAGCAACTTGCTGACTGATTTTAGGAAAAAATGGTAATACAACTGAAGTATTAGAGTTGGAATTAGAATGCTTTTCAGAATGGTCGGATTTCGTCAATTTCTTATAAATAGAATCGATAATATTAGAGGAATAACCACGATCGACTGCAATAGCTTTGAGGTAATTAAGTTCAGCATTAAGTAACTGAGGAGTGGAACAAATATTAGTAGCCCGAAAAACAAAAGTATTGAAAGCAGCGAATTTCTGGTTAGGGGGATGAGAAGAATACCTGTGAGGTGGGAGACTGACAGCAAAAGGTTTACGAAAGACGGTAGTCTGAAAGCCATTTTCACAACGAATAACAAGGACATCCAGGAAAGAAAGACAGTTATTGGTCTCAATTTCAGAGGTAAATTGAATGCAGGGATCAATGGAATTCATAATAGAGAGAATATGATTAATATCCGAATTCATTTCAATCAGGACATAAACATCATCAACATAACGAACATAGAACGGAAATTTTAAGATTTCAAAAAGCTTGACCTCAAAATAGTGCATATAAATATCGCATAAAATTGGACTAAGAGGATTACCCATAGCCAAACCGTCAATCTGATTCGGATATTAATCAATTTACCTCTGAAATTGAGACCAATAACTGTCTTTCTTTCCTGGATGTCCTTGTTATTCGTTGTGAAAATGGCTTTCAGACTACCGTCTTTCGTAAACCTTTTGCTGTCAGTCTCCCACCTCACAGGTATTCTCATCCCCCTAACCAGAAATTCGCTGCTTTCAATACTTTTGTTTTTCGGGCTACTAATATTTGTTCCACTCCTCAGTTACTTAGTGCTGAACTTAATTACCTCAAAGCTATTGCAGTCGATCGTGGTTATTCCTCTAATATTATCGATTCTATTTATAAGAAATTGACGAATTCCGACCATTCTGCAAAGCATTCTAATTCCAACTCTAATACTTCAGTTGTATTACCATTTTTTCCTAAAATCAGTCAGCAAGTTGCTAAAATCCTAAGAAGGTTTGATTTTAAAGTTATTTTCTCTCCTGTTAATAAAATCCCTTTTTCAAATCTCAAACACCCCGTTGATCGCCTAGATAATTGGGGCATTTACCAGATCTCTTGTCAGTGTGGTCTTTCTTATATTGGTCAGACTAAACGTGCTCTTAGATTTCGTTTAAAAGAGCATGAAGGTTATGTTAAAAATCAGGAGCTCAAACGTTCTTCTATTGCTCAACATTCTTGGTCTTCTCAACATAGGTTCGATTTTTCCTCAGCCATCATTATCCAAAAATGTTCTTCTAACCTTGATCTTGATTTTTGGGAAGCTTACCATATCATTAAAAATTCTCACTCTTTAGTCAATGACTTATCTAGTACTCCAGATTTTCCAAGTATTTGGAAAGCGTTAATTTAATTCCCCTTTTTTGGTTTCTTTTCTCTACTTCTCCGGTAGATGTCGCTACTTGTCCACCCAGTCGTTTCCACTGCTTCTCTCTCATTGGTTGTTTCGGCGCCTTCGCCACCCGCATAGGGTATAAAAGCCAGCGCGTCTCTGTCTATGATTTTGCTCAGCCTTGCTTTTTCTAGCACGCTGTTCCTTTTGCACTGAAGAAGAATCTCGCTAGTAGATTCGAAACAGCTGTTTGCTGCTTTTCATATATTATTTGTGCATTTTAAACGTTGGTTTTTCTGCTTTTTAATATTGTTGCACAAAGGCTTTATTTGCTATTTTTAAACACAGGAGATTCATTCATCATGAACGATAGAAATATTAAGCCCTGATGGTAATCATACGCAAAGTAGGTTCTCCAATAATGAATGGACAATATTCTTATGATGTCATAATAGGTAAATTGGCGGCGCAAACGATTGTTTACGGTTTGCATTCACGAGGGTTTTATTTTGCTAATTCTTTTAGTTAGTTACTTTATTGTCATATTTATGAACTCCGAAATCAAATTTATAAAAACAAAAGTATATATATTCATTGTTTAATTAAAAAGTAGTGAAAAGAATTTCAGGAATGCCTGATTTGCAAAAATTAAACAAATTTATTAATACTAAAATATAACATAGAAGTAACAGCATATTTAAGTAAAATAAGATTAATTTAGCTAATTAATGAGCAAATCTAAGTTTTAACACTTGAAATTTCACTCATTTCTACAGCTACAGAAATTAAGTGGCATCTCTCCACTCTTAAAATAAATAAATAAATAAAAATAAAGTAACTAACGCTGTCGCCGCCGCCGGTTTTGAATTTTTTGTAACCGGAGGTCTTTCTCCGTTAATATTAAGAAAAATGTTGCATACAAAAAATATGAAAATCGGCGGTATTATAGAGAAATGTTTGATAAACACGCTGATGCAGACAGTTTTCAAATCGAAGAATTAAAGAGATATTTAATGCTAAAATTGGGCAAAATCGTTTCCATTAAAAAGGTTTTATAGCAGCAAAAACTATACATGGGAATGTAATCATTTTTAGATCATTTTATGCGTCAGAATTTGCCGGTGTGCAGATTGCATTAATTTTTTTAATTTGACTCATTTTTGGAGGTTTTATTTCTATTTTAAATTCAAATTTTCAGCATTTCGAGAGATATTTTTTACTTATTTTAGAAAATGGTATTAATTTAAACGGTTGTCAACCGTTATAAACAGCGCAAACAATGTTTGCTTGAAATTAAAAAATTTACGCATGACTATTATAAACAGAAAAAAAGCTCAAAGAATTAAATAATTACGTATAAAAAGCAGGAACTTATTGAAAATTCCTTTATAAAAACTATATTTACACGTGAATTTTAAGAGAAAGGATATTGTAAAATAATAAATTCATTAACATGCGTTAGGAGTCTTAAATAGGAGAAATCGCGTCACATTTACAAAAAAAATATTTTAAATACTTCTAAAGCGATATTACAATTCTAATCCTGAAACTGCTACAACTTTTTATGTTTCGATAAAAGTTCATCAAAAACAATATACATTTTTAATTTGTATAATTAATGTATCAATTGTTAATTTGATTAGTTAAATTTTAAACATTAAGTATCGGTCTTTTTTTGGGGGGGGGGGGTGGGGAAGGAAGATGGGGGACAAGTTTTTATAAGATTGGTAAATAAACGAAAAAAAGCTCAAAAGAAACTCCATAGGCGTAAATTAGCAAGCTTTGTGTTGATTTAAAAATTCTCTTCATTTTGAATGAATTATAAAAGAATTTAAGCCAGTACCTTTGTCGAAACAGTTTGAGTAGGAAAACTGCTGGCCAGTAGCCAATATACCAGAGGCAAGTGGTTCAGGATCCATACTGCTCAGGGTAACCTGGGTAAGGGCTGTCCTCAGGGGGTAATTTTAGGTTGTAAATTCTTAGGGAAAGTCCCATGTACTTCAAAACTCAAAAGGAAATGATCAGCTACTCTGGGAAATGCAAGTTATCGCTGCTATTCACATGTGTTGTGATCATGGTGCCGTAATAAAATAAAATCAAGACTAAAGAAATTATCCAAGCACAAAAATAATGCGAAATGTTTTTTTTATGCGTACGAATTTATAAAAGCTACTAAAAGCACGAGCCCAACATGAAGACAAAAAAGCAATTGGCCGCAGGATGCGCCCACAGCCGTGTGGTTGACCATAGGCGTAACCAGCCTTTTGAACGGGGGGGGGGGGGGGCAGACTTTTCAACCTGAACATGTTGGATAAAAACAATATCTTATATAGTAAAACCTGCTGAAACGGAATCCCATGAAGCCCTGTCGAATTTTCGTTTTAGACAGGTTTTTATCTTAGAAGGTATAATTGTGTGGTATTTCTTTTAAAAAGAGCTCAAACGCAATTTGTTTGCGTGAGGGGGATGAGAAGGAGTTCAAAAACATCAAAACTAAATCTAATAGTAAAAAAAATATATATATATATGTTGCAGCACTGACATAAGACAGTGACTAAAGTGTGGTCACAAGTGTAAAACCTTTTGGCACCCCGACTTCTTATAATGATTAAAAGGCCTTTAATCATGCTGGAAACTTCTATAAGCACAGGAGAACACTGTACGAGATCTAAAATTATCTCAGTTTTGAGACTTGTAGATGAAATTTTGCCGGATAATAAATCTCAGGTAATACATGCGGTACGCCAGTACATACGGACGAAAGTTTTTCAGAATGTGACTCCATGATTTCTTAGGGATCACCGGAGGGACCCAAGAAATTTTGGAGGAAAGTCTACATAAATAATTATAATATTATAAATAATTATAATATTCATTAATAAGTCGTGTTTTTACCTCAGAATGTGTCGAATATGTTAGGTAAAGCAGATCATGATAATATACACTAAATTTTATCAAGATGATAAAAATTATACTATCATGATGCGACTGTAATAATAAAGATAGGTACTTGTCTGTATGTGAGTACGCTTGCGCGCTGAACTCTGAAAAGACAATGCAACCCGCACAGCCGCAAGATTTGATAGGTTGGTTGGTTGGTTGTATTTATGACGGCCAATTATCTGCACGAGGGATATAGGCCCAGGGGGAGTGCCCTTCGTGGGGGTCTTTCTAAGGGAACCTAACCCGTATTAACGCTTGGAAATCCAAGGTTCGAAGAAAACCACGAAAACTCCGAACGATTAGGCCGACGGGCGCGATTGGGATCGAACCCAGCACCTCCCGTCTACCAGATTCGAGAGCAGAACCTCTCAGCCACTGGTGGGGCCAAGATTTGATAGGAAAGTACCTGTATGCCTGAAGTCATGCATATCGAAGACAATTTCTAGAATTTTTCTATTATTTTTTTATGATATTTTTTTCGTATTTTGCGGCAATTTTTTCGAATTAGTAAAAAAGAATCCGATTTCAATATTTTACTAAGTAAACTTTGTCTTTTCAATAAGTTTTTTCGAGATTCTTACATCGATTTTTAAATTTAACAATTTTTTAATGTTATTTAAATGGGGTTTTTTCGAATTTCTAGGCGATTTTTTTTTTTTACATTCCTAAAAGGACTCCAGTTTAAATCTTCCACCCAATTAGTTAAATTCGTTCCCTGCAGTTTCTAAATGTTTTCGGAATTTTTAATGCTATTTTTACCGGGGGTTTTCGTGCTTTCAGGCGATTTTTTGACTTTTTTTTTTTATAAACAGAAAAAACTCCCCGGTAATTTTTGCAATTGCCGTGATTAAATTCGAATTGGAAGAATGTCAAATCTGTTCTTATAAGAAAGCTGAAAATTTAATTTGGCTCGAAATAAAAAACCGCAATAATTCAAGATTCGCTTGTTTCGAGACAGAAGTGGTCGTAGCTTTCTCGGGAGTACGTTGCCGAAGGCAGTCCACCTCCCCATAATCCTAGATTTGTTTAATTCTATGTTCGTTTAAAAAACACCAAGCAGCGAAACTCCACTAGTAATGAAGTTTTCTTTGAGGGGCAGGGTTTGAAATAATGTGCGGGATAGCTCGATTTGTCCGCAGAAAAGGAAAGTCCCGCATAATAAAAAAGGCTGTTCAGTATTTCTCCCCTCCAAATTCTTTCACAGGCCTGTGATTCTTTAGTGAGTATTTAAAAAAAAAATTTGAAGTCCGCGATTTTTATTTCTTTTATGGAATTTCTAAAAATCAATTCGTGAATCGGTCCCAGAAAAATTTGAGAATTGCTACAAAAATATCGTGGAAAAATATCGTGAATTTCGATAAGAGTGCAGAAATAAATCGCGAATTTCGTCAAAAGATTGCGCAAAAAATCACGAATTTCGATAAACGATTGACGGAAAAATGTTGCAAATTTTGGCAAAAGCTCGCGGAAAACAGTAGAGACTTGTTAATTAGTACGGAAAGATATCGAGAATTTTCCCAATTGGTCGCGCAATACTATCGCGAATTTCGACAAATGACCCTTGTAAAAAAATGTTTCGTCAATCGGTCGCAAAAGAAAATAAATTTCGTCAAAGGATCACTACAAGAACGAGAATTTCGTCAACGGATCACAGAAAGAAAACTCAAATTTCGTCAAAAGATTGCGGAAAGAAAAAGCGAATTTGTCAAAAGGTCGTGGAAAGAAAAAGAGAATTTCATCGAAGGAGCATGCTAAAGAAATGCTAATTTCGTCAAAATATCGCGGTAAAAACACGAATTTTGTCAAAGGTTAGTAGTGAAAAGTGCGGATTTCGACAAAAAATCGTATAGAAAGACGAATTTTGTCGAACGATTGAGAAAAAATTGTAAATATTATGAAATGATCACAGAATAAAATCGCGCATTTCATCAAAATTTACTGCGCTGGGCTAAGAGATTGAAACCGGGTTCCTTTTCCTAGTTTCAAAAGAACGCTGCGAAACGAGAAGTAACTTTAAAAATCGTATAAAATTTTTCCAGGGGAAAAAAATTACTATATTGACCTTAAAGACTGCAACCATATTCATTTACGAATGTCAAAAAATGGCCGCGAAACCCGAAATTAAACCAACCAGCCTCCAGATTAATTTAAATTTTCTGTGCTATTATTTCTCATTTTCAAAGGAGGCAGGGTCTGTGCAGCCCCCCCCCCCATTTCCCCCCGGGTAATCTCATTTTGGAATTATCGTTTCACATCTGCATCACCTTTCATTTTTTTTTCTTCTTCTTTCTAGACTTTAGACTACGAAAACAAAGAGGCAAGTAGTTTCTATCCTCGCCAAGAACTTGCGATAATTTCTCATGAAATTGCAGAAACATGCAATAGAAAGAACGGCGTTAAAAAAATCTCCCACAAACAAAAGACATCAAAGTGGATTATAAAACCACCTTTGACTTACTATGACTAATACAGATTCTTGTAAATATTGTAGTTTTAAAAAAGATAAACATTTTTCTTTAAAAAAAAAAAAAAAAAAGAAAGAAAAAAGAAAGAAAAAAAGGTTTCTTTTAACACATTTCAAAACATAGGCTGTTAGTTTTCTGAACTAAACTAATTGAACTGTACTTTCACTTTTTTTCTTTTATAGATTTCGATTTTTTAAAATAATTGTACTTTAGTCTGCGCAAAAGGGGGGAGGTGCCTCGGGTGCGGACCGTGTTCTAACCATTCGACTACTACAGACCACGTAACTTTATAGGAAATTCTTGAACCATTAGTGTGTTAAGATAGATATTTTCCGATAACAATCCTCAAGAACATTAATTTTATTTTAAATCAGTCCTACAACAGATCTGTAAAAAGTTCCTTACCTTTTCCTTTGTGTATAGCAACAGGCAGTGGCTTATAGTTGTGAGCTCCATACTTGGCTTCTCTTTCCATTATCTGTTTAGTATTGAGATGATACAAGGCACCCGAAGACCCCTTTCTTACTGAAGTTTCTTGGACGACGTTGAAAAGCTTCAGGGCTTTCTTGGCAGAGCTGCATATTTTCTTGGAATTTCGAGAATGCAACATTATGCGAGCGGACTAAAATACAAAAAACATTACTAAGCCAACATAATATTACTTTACCCTCCTGTATCCCAAATCATTTTATAGACTTCAAAAATATACAGGTAGATTTACAATTTTTCAGTAATATGCATTGAAATAGATTACGAGAAATAAATAGTATCCACCATCTGCATCTAAACCTCGTTTAATTAGACGATCCATAATTCAAAGTGTAGCTGACATTGCACACGGTATCATTTACCGAATTACCGCGTTCTTCCAGCCCTTTTCGTAACATCATAGCGTTTCATGCAAAGAAAGGCAGGTCTGTTGAAAATGTCGTTAATATATATATACCGGATGTCCTAAAAAGGACTGACTGATTTTAAAATTCAATAACTTGCAAACTGTGACAGATATTTAAAAAATTCTTGCAGGAGGGTTATGCATAAGGTCAGAAGTTTTTTTACAGTGATTTTCGATTTTAGTTCGAATTACAAACAAAAGATGGCGCTGCGATCAATAGACGCTAAATTCATGCTCGATTTTTGGTACTTCGGGACCCACTCAACACATTTTAACCTCCTTTTTCTGCATGGAAGAGGAGAAAGGCCAGAAAATAGAGCCTGTATTTAGAGCCTATTGCTTACAGCGCCTTCTATTGTTTGTAATTCGAATTAAAATCGAAAATTACTGTAAAAAAACCTTTGACCTTATGCATAACCCTCCTGCAAGAATTGAATTATCTGTCACCGTTTGCAAGTTATTGAATTTTAAAATCAGTCAGTCCTTCTTGGGACACCCGGTATATATCTTCATTATTTTTAATGTTAAAAAAAGAGTACAGAATGGAGCATGACACTACTTTTATCTGAAAAGATTAATTGTGATGTAGATGTATGAAATTTTTTGGTTTCTGTCTGTCAGTCTGTTCCACGATAACTGCATCCGATTAGCTTGATGTTTGGTAGGTATGTTATTGAAGTACCTGGATTCAGGTGTATAGATTTTGGTTAGAGTTCGGAAAATACAGAGAATTTTCTTTTACATCATAGTGCTTTTCTGTGTAAATTCAGACTATTTTTAAATTTTAAATGACTCATTTGAATAATTGATTTAAATGTTAAATTTTTCCAATGGGGAGTCTAAAGTGTTCAAATTAATTAGAAAATTTACTAATACCTACATTTGTCAGATTTTCTTTTAAATTAGGTGGTAGAATTATATTTATATGTTCGAAAAATATAAAACATTATCACTTTACATATCGCTCACCCTCAAGAAAAGTGACATCGACACAAAAGAAGTTTTCACCGTAACATGAAATTATAGCACCTAGCTCTACATGCAGTAGTAAAAATGTGCATAAAAGCGTAAAACCTTTAAGAATGAAGACTTATGACATTTAGAGGGTTGAATAACTACCTTCCGGCACAATTTCCCCTCCTTTCTATTGTCACGAAGGGACATATAGCGTAGTAAAGGGATTTTTCGGATAACTACACTTATGAAAATTTTCCTGTAGCAAGACACCTATGACAGACCTGTCAGTGGAATAAAACGAAAAATTAAGTTTTGCAAGTTATGTCACTTTTGTTGCAGGCGCGCGATATTTGACATTTCATTTTTCTCTTTCTTCTATCATTTTCCTATCAACTGTGCAGCCTATAAAAAAAAAAAAAAAAAAAAATCATTAAAATAATCCCAATTACGAAAGATTAAGCAGAAAATTTGGATGCGGAAAATAAAAAGTTAGATAATCTTTCGTAACCGGATATACAAGTTAGCTTTGTGTCACATATGAGCGATAATAGTAACAGGAACGTTGAATGTTTAAATTGAATGTGACAATCGCAAAAAACCCACTTTATAGCGGCAAATCAGGTTTACTAAAACAGTCAATTGGCAGTGGACATTATGGACTAATATTACTCAACGCATATTAATAAACGCAAAATGCATTTTTGCAAGTTGTGTCACTTTTCTTGCAGGCGCACGATATTTAACAAGATATTTCATTTTTCTCTTCTATCATTTTCCTATCAACTGCGCAGCCTATTAAAAAATCATTAAAAAGGAAAAGCAATTTATCAAATTACAACGACCATTTGAAAAATTATTTTTTCGAAGGCTAAAATTCAAGACAAAAAATCGCACGGAGTTTATCATACATTACGTACGCCATGAATTAAACATTAATAGTGTTATTACACGTAAAAATTCCAAGCGACGAAAATCGCCTGCGACTCGTAAGTATTATCCACTTGAAACTTATGTATTATCCAAGCATTTCATTGGCTGTTCGGGAAAAGGCTTTTCCATCGTTAGATTTCCAAGAAATCTGACGGCCAATTTTAAATGAAATTTATTTCTTAAACTTCTAAACATCCCACACTATTACTTTTTATATCGTCGTATAGAGAAAAAAAATGTACTTTTAAATGCAATTTGTTTGAAAGCTGTATCTCAATTTGTTTCTGAGTTATTAAATTTTTTTTTTGTAGTTTTTATTACTTTTTTGTCATAGTGGCAACACTCTGTTGTCCATCTCTGTTGAAAGTAAAGAAAATACAGGTTACTGTATAGACCAATCAAAACACTAATAAAATGCGGATTAAACCAATAAAAACCTTGAGATATGCTTTTGATTTCCTATCCTGACGAGAATAACCATTTTTCCAAATGGTTAAAAATAATCCCGATTATGAAAGATTAAGCAGAAAATCTGGATGAGGAAAATAAAAGGTTAGTTAATCTTTCGTAATCGGATATACAAATTAGCTTTGTGTAGCATATCAACGATAATAGTAACAGGATGAACGTTGAATGTTTAAACTGAATGTGGCTAGCATAGCACACACAAAAAAGCACTTTATAGTAGCAAATCATGTTTACTAAAACAGTCAATTGGCAGTGGACATTATTATGGACGATTACCCTATGGGTTTAACAGTCTCCAAAATCTTCCTATTTTGGGACGCTTTTACTATGCTGTATTGCTATTAAGTAGATTAGGATGCATTTATATAATATCTTACTTCTAAATATTATATATCGACCAACAAAAATTGTAAAAATATTAGATTTCTAAATTAGATACAAGGGTAGTTTTAATTTTACACGCAGAATGGAAAATGAAAGATTTTTTTTACTTGAAAAGTAGAGTTTTTACTCACTGTCACCACTTTTAAATATCTTATTTTCTCATTAAAAAATACGTTAAGTATGTTTAAGACTATTTACTAAGCAAAAAATATTTAAAAATCCACCACCTACTTTTGGGACTATCCCAAGATGAAGCTTCCTTGAAAGATATTGTTTAATACTAAAACATTTTCATTTTCATGTACAAGCATTTTTTTTTTATGATAGAACATACTATAATAAAATATAAAATAATTCTTCAAATCTATGATTTGTTATACTATTTTTATTTAAAAGTGAGTATCCCAAAGTTATGACATATCAGTTATGTAACCTCTGTTACCACAATTAATTATTTCTATTCATGTCAAAGAAGTGTACATGTTTTTATAAGTAAGCAAGTAGTGACAATTATTTTGAATATTTGTTACGAATATAGGATATAGTGAACAAATTTGTGTTTTTCTCAGAAGGGTGCTTTTTCTTTGTGTAACCTGTGTTACCAATTATTCACCACCTTTATATGTTGTGATTTTAGAATGTTTACAAGCAAAATTAATTCACATTTGGTACCACTTTCAAATAATTAGACTGGTAGATAAACCAAATAAAATGCGTTCTCAGAATATTTTTTTTTTTTTTTTCTGAATGTAACCCCTGTTACCAGATGTTAATCTTCAAAATTAGCTATAAATTCATTTAATTATGAAAACTTTTCGTGTAGTAAACTTAAAACATAATTTCTAAGATATCAGGATAAAATCGCTAAATTAAGTTGATTTTTATTATTTTAACTTGGTTTAGGTTACTAAACACAGATTACAGATGTTATATTCTTCAAAATTAGCTATTTAATTCAAAAAATGTTGGTGCAATAAATTATAACCATCATTCCTAACATATGAAGAGAAAAAAAATCACTAAATTAAAGTGGCGTTGGTAACTTTTCTGTTACTTTTTGCAATTTCTGTTACCTCATGTAACCTCTGTTACAAGTAGTAATTAGTTTAATAAATTTTTCTATTTTGATTATTTTGTAATTTATCAATAGATTTATTTACTCAACAAGTGGGCACACAATCACTAAATACCCATTTTGATCTAGTGTAACTAAATAGTTTTGAAAAAGTTTTAACTTTGAAATTTGTAATTTGGTAACAGAGGTTACATGGTCATTCTTTTATTCATTCTCTTTAAACAGATTTTAGCCAATATGCTGCATTAACTTGGCTAAGGACATCTATTAAATATAGTGGTAAAGGAAATTGTTTGGCTGCTTGTAAGTATAAGTAATGATAATTGCATCTGAGTCCGATAACAGAGGTTACAATTTGTACACCTTGGCATCTTTCAACAGGTCTGCTCTCTTAAATAACATGCGCGGCCTGTAGTTATTTGTTATACCTTAAGCCTTATACAACTACAAAATGCAATTACTGTGACTAAAATGTAATGAAAAAAATTACTTCTGTGAAAGTGGAAATCTGCGTGTAAAATTTAAATTACCCATAAATTAAATACTATATTCAGTTTACATTTCCATTTAATTAGTTTCAACTTCCTGAAACTTCTATCGTTCGAGACTACGAAACAGTAAGAAAGATTTTGAGACAAAGAAAAGGTTAGTAAAATATCTTTACCTCTCTATACATTTTAAATAGATCAATTACCGAGCTTTATTTCACATTTGGATCTAGCTCCGAAGCATGGTAGTTTTAAAACTTCCAGAAACAGTCCTCGCTTCTTGCTAAATATAGGGGAAAGTAGAATAATGACGCTCGGGAGGACAATCCCGCTCACCCAATATATCTAAACAGAATAGAATTGAAAACGTGCGATCGGTACCGGCACCTTCCCCGTAAATTCCCAGTAAGGTTATAGTGACCGTCGGAAGGAAAGTATTTTTGTGTCCTCATGTTATTAGTTTGCAGTTTTATTATAAAATTCTACAACATCTAACTTGAAGGTAACTGTACACTCTTATTTTCAAATATTAATTTTCTTATTATGTCTACAAATTTAGCTGTACTTTCATGCTTGTATTTGTTTTTGTAGTGCGTTGTTATGCCAATTATAATTCATTAAAATCCAACATGGCGATAACGGGTAATGGCGCTCGCGTGGAATTCCAGAAAGAATGTTGCCAGTGGGCAACTTCTTTTAAATTCAAATTTATTGATTAACACCACTTTTTTGAAGTGGTAAAATTCCCCTGTTCATGTCATTAAACAAGGAGAATTTTACGATTTCAAAAAAAGTGGTGAAAAAAAAACCTAAATTAAAAAAAGTAGCCCACTATATGTGTAACAATATGTGTGCACAATATGTGTAAAGTGGCCGCAAAAAGTCTGCAGTGGTGTGAACAGCCCACACAACTACATATGTGACTTTTGCCTTACTTAAATGTAGTATTCAAACTCTGAGCGCAATTACCCTACCATGTCGGGCATTACCGCTCAATCGATGGTTATTTAAATAAAATGATAACAAAAATTCCTTAAACTTTTATGCAAATTAGTTGATTGCAAACTGTTTCTTATGCTTTGGAGTTATACTTCGTTAATATTTTTTTTTTTTTTTGTCTAAATTTGACTAGCTATTAATGTTTTCCCTTAAGCAGTGGTGGAAAATTGGCGCAGAGGCGGAGCCTATTGACACCACTTAATTTTTATGGTATTATTCAGTTTAATAAAAACTCGGAAATTTGATCATTACATAAGAGGCAAAATACTACTATAATTTAGTGGTGTCAATAGGCTCCACCTCTGCGCCAATTTTCCACCACTGCCTTAAGTGAGCGCCATTCCCCTACTAACTCTTTCGAAACACTAGTAATACGTTAATATGATACCGCTCAACAGCAAAAAAGTGACAACTCAAAAATACTATATTTCACAGGAGTGGAAAATAAAATGTTAGTTTTTACCGTAACATAAAATTAAAATATTTAACTCTGCATGCAACTGTAAACGAGTTCATAAAAGCATAAAATTTAAGAATCACGATAGAAGAGGTTTGGAAGTAATTTTATCCCCCACACGATTTACTCCTCTTTTGTGGTAGCAAATGGATAATATTTTTATACTGCATTATATTAATATTGAATAATATTGTATATTATATTTTTATGAATACACATTAGAGATAAGACATGCCACGAAAATTTAAAGTTTTCAATTTTTGGAATACAAAACATAAAACAGTGCTTATTTCCCCACCTTAATATCCATTCACAGTTAATTTTGTTAGCGGTGGTGCCATATGTGCACCCGGTTTATTAAGATTTTTAAAGTATTTAATAATGTTGCATTTGCAAAAAATTAAAGCAGCAACAAGATTCATTTATTGCACCAGCATAAAATGCATGCACGATAAAATTACTTGTACGGACTAAAATTTTTCAGGCAATTTTTGAAATTAAACTTCTTTTAGTTCGATAAGGTGTTCAGAAATAAGCGATACTATTCTGAAATAAGTGACAGTTTGATGAAATGGTGATGTTAGGATTCTCCGAATATTAGTGACGCATTATTTTAAACACTCGTACAAAAAATCTGTAGCTTTGCTTTAACCATAGAAATGTAAGCGTTCGTTCGGGAGGCTACATAAATTAAGTTTGGGTAATGGGAAAGACCGAAAACACGCAGCCTGGAATACGCAATATCCCAAAATAACCGTGATTCACAACTAGAAAAATTAACCAGCAAGCTTAAAAGTTTGTTAGTCAAAACCTTACAACCTTGGGTTAGTAGCAACCCAATTTTGTTAGTAAAAGCCTAATCTGGAAAACTTAGTAAAATCGCATGATGACAGACCACAGTTCTGAGAAAATAGCAGACTTCCACCTTAGCTAAATAAATTACTTCTTACTTCGTTAAATAAATTTACTTCTTAATCTCTTACTCTAAACTTAACCGGGGAGAACTCGCTACATGAGATTTTCTCTCACCGTCGTACTTTTTTAAGACTTATTTAAACCATTTGTCATTTTAATTAAAATTTAAAAATGTTATTTCAATTATTTTACCTATTTGTGAGTAAAAGTACCAAGCCAAGCAAAAAAAAAAAATATTAAGCGAATGTAAAGTAAAAGAAAAGCAATTGTGCACCGTGAGAGAAATTCTCACTAGCAAGTTCTCCCGGGTTAAAGTAAAATTTCCCTGTTATCCAAAGTAAAATAAAATATTTTCAAAAGCGCAATTTAAAATTTGCTTTTTAATGTTTATAATTCCTCATATTTGCGCCCCCCCCCCCCCACACACACACACACACAGTTTAGTCACCGGGCACCAGGAAAGAAAGAAAAAGTTTTACTGCAGATGTTACTTTACATTGTAACAAACAATTTTTTTGTTGAGTCACGTGATAATGCAGTTTTTAAAAAATCATGCCTGTAAATTATTTAATACAGGATTTTTAAGTTATTTTCCGCCGTATAATCAAGATTTAATTAAAATCTATTTATTGATAATAGAGTTCTGAAAATATGAAAATTTTGCGTTGTCATCGGGTACACAAAACTGTACCTAATTTCTAGAATTTTTATCTTTACGTACATGGAGCAAGTTTAATTAAAAGAGTAAAAGCCTGTAAAACACAGCACATAGGCATCTGACGGCTACTTTTTGATGACCGAAAACATAATTACATCATGATGAACAATCACATGTTTAAATTTTCCCAATATGGTGATCCATTAATTACGTCATATTTAAAGAAATTTTGGGGGTCCACAAAATGTAATACATTGTAACAGGGGGATGGTTAACAGAGGACAATGAAAAGGACAGCCTGTCACACTACATTTCGCGTTAGACCGCTTGAGTCACGTGATGCTCTTTTTGTGCATTCATGCATCGAGCATCACGTGATTCAAGCGGTCTGAAAGAAAAGTCGTGTAAGCACCGCGGGGCTAACGGGCAACCAACGGCTTGCCTGATGGTGGTTAGACCTTCCCCCTTTTTCGTTTGCCTCGGTTAACATGTAGTGACATCACATCTAAAAAAGGGCAAACAATTAGAAGTTATTTGCAATCGGATAAAGTTCATTTAAAATATATATATATATTTTTTTTTTTTTTTTTTTTCAATTTCAACAGCGTGTGAAGTTAAAGTTGGCAAGATCTTGATGGTTTTGTAGTTTTTATATCAGTACTAGATAGTATGCAAGTAATTTTTACATCAAATTAGCTATAGTTGCAGAAAATTACGCCCCAAAGGAGGCGAATGCCACTGGAGTGTGACATAAGGTGATAGGGGGATCGAAAAGTCAAAATTTGCGTGAGTTGGACAGAACTACAAGTAATGGATGACCCATTGATTAATAAGGGATTTTGCAATCGGCAAGGAACGGTGAAGTCCCTTTAATGCATGCATTCTACATCAATAAAAGGATTTTTATTGAAACAAACAATAGGCCGTCATTATAAAAGGGAGATAGATCAAAATCCGCGCTATAACAAGGTTATTTTAAAAATTTGGAAATTCTAAACCTACAAGTAAAACCAACAGGATTATATTTACGTATGATAATTCACAAATGAATTTTTGAAAGCGTGCGATTATTGTGAAGCTTTCTATTACTTTTCGACGATAGACACGAAAAGAGTATATATAGGAGCTATTTAATGAGGGGCTACTGTATGAATAAATAAAACTGATTATGTAGTTATTAATTGTGTAATACTTTTATTCAGTGTTGTAGTCGTAAAAAAAAAAAAAAGGAGCTTATACGCTAAAGTCTTGAATGTCACGCCTAGAGTATGCGCTACAGCTTTATTTGAAAAACAGAGGGTCTATGGAACATCTTTTTAAAAAAAAATCCAGAAGGTATACGGCATGTACCTCCGTTATATCCTCCCCTACACCCCTGCTTTTATTTGAACTAAATTTACGTATAGTAAGAATTTTATTTCTTAATTATCATAGAGAAAGAGTTTCTACAGCAATTTGAAAACAACGCTTACACAGTAAAACCAAGTCTATCTGCATTACTATTTTCCTGCAATTATATTTCATTGGTCCCTACAAAAATTATAGTTACGGATGTTACAGACGCAACGGGGTTTCTTTTTTACACTAAAATGGCAATTTTTGTTTCGTATGGCAACCTGATGTTTTATAATAAAATTGAAAGGGTGTAAATAAATAATATAAAAAGGGGAAATTAAATGTGTTTTAAATAAAATTAAATATGTATAATAAATAAAAGTTAATGGTGTTTCGTAAAAAAATTTTAATATAATTTCATAAAATTAAACCAACCTGCTATTTTCAGAAGCTGGCCTAACAAGCATTCGAAAACTAATTTTTCTCGCCAGAATAGCGCCCAACCCCAGTACGTCTGCGACATCCAAACGCAAAAACGAGGTTCTTGCATATTAATCCGCAAACATATTTTAAAACGTTGGTATTTTTACATTAGCGCGCAAATATCGCCACTATTTTTTTCTTTCTTCGCCAATAACAGCCTTTATCTTTCGCGTGTGTAAATTAAAAACAAGTTGAAATTGGAGTAAAATGTTTTCTGTTAATTTATTTTTATTTATATGTATTTTTAATTAAATCGGAGAAAGGCATGCATTTTCAATGAAAGTTACGTTGTAAAATGTTATGAAAGATATGAATGTAATGGAAATTGTGTATTTTCAATTAAATGAGTAAAGTTTATATTTTAAATTAAATGAATAAAATGCAAATGATAGCAATGGTAACAATATTTGGTGCTAGCTAACATAAAATTACTTAACAGGTAAACCGAAAATTCAAAGCCTTTTTTTTTTAAATCAGATTTATTTTTTTTTATCAGTGGCTTTATCAAATTAAATATATTTCTTACTCATTTAAATACTAAAACTATGGCGAATTCTTAGTTTCATATGAAAATGTTTCATATATCTGTATCTTTTAAATTGAGTGAAATTAAGATAAATTTTATTACGTTAAAAACATTTTTATTTAAAAAAATACCTAAACATACCTTTGATATCTATCAATTTCTTATCTTTTATTTAAATAGAATAGAACACCTGATCTTTGCGCTTTAAAAAACGTAGCAGCGAGATAACTCTAGAATTGCCAAAACGGCAAAGAGAAAAGAATAAATAAACTTACTTGAATATCCTTGATGCTTTTTTTTTCTTCCTGAAAACGTGCTCGCAAATTGACGGAAAGTAATATCGCAGCAGCTAGCAGAATCAGCTGCTATTTATAAAGAATTGCAATTTTTAATAAAGCTTTTTGCGCCATCTATTAACATTTATCGAAACTTCTAAGAAATTAAAATGAAATTAGGAACAATCCGAACCTGCGTCGATCAATAATCTTGATGGGTAATCTCAGATGTATTGCTTCTCGATAAAAAAATTTTAGTTTGCTGTATATGTAATCTGAGTAGAAATTAAAAGTCAAATTAAATTTAACCCCTTTTTTACTTTCTTCAATCTTCAACAGAAGAATGTATTGTAATCGAAATTTTTTTCGACTTCCGGTTTTCGACGGATTTGCATGTTTTAGGGGTCAGAGATCCCAAAAAACATGTTTATAGAAAATTTCTGTCTGTCCGTCTGTCCGTGTGTCCGTCTGTCTGTCGCCATTGTACCATCAAAAAGTATATGGAGTTATGCATAGAATTGAACCAAATTTTTATTTTAAGTTTTTGGCTATGGCAAGCAGATCCTCCCTGAATTTGGAAAAAATTCGCCCGTAGGGGGCGCTGTAATAGCTATTTTTGAGCGATTTTGAATATTGTACCATCCAAAAGTATATGAAGTTATGCATAGAACTGAACCAAATTTTTATTTTAAGTTTTTGGATATGGCAGGTAGGTCCTCCCTGAATTTGGAAAAAATTCGCCGGTAGGGGGCGCTGTAACAGCGTTTTTTGTACAATTTTCAATATTGTACCATCCAAAAGTGTATGAAGTTACGCATAGAATAGAACCAAATTTTTATTTTAAGTTTTTGGCTTTGGCAAGCAGATCCTCTCTGAATTTGGAAAACATTCGCCGGTAGGGGGCACTGTAACAGCGATTTTTGTGCGATTTTGAATATTGTACCATCAAAAAGTGTATAAAGTTATGCATAGAATTGAACCAAATTTTTATTTTAAGTTTATGGCTATGACAAGCAGGTCCCCCCTGAATTTGTAAAAAATTCGCCACTAGGGGCGCTGTAATAGCGATTTTGCATATTGTTATTGTACCATCGAAAAGTGTATGAAGTTATGCATAGAATTGAACCAAATTTTTATTTTAAGTTCTTGGCTATGGCAAGCAGGTTCTTCCTTAATTTGGAAAAAATGCGCCGGTAGGGGACGCTTTAATAGCGATTTTTGTGCCACTTTGAATATTGTACCATCAAAATGTGTATGAAGTTATGCATAGAATTGAGCTAATTTTTTTGTGTTTCTCTTTGGTCATGGCATGAAGGTCCTCCCTGAATTTGGAAAAATTCCCCTGGAAGGGGGCGCTATAATTTTGATGTCTGTACCATTTTCTTTATTGTACAATCGAAAAGTGTATAAAATTATGCATACAATTGAACCAAATTTTTTGTGCATGTTTTTGGCTTTGGCCAACAGGTCCTCCTTGAATTTGGAAATATCGCGCGGTAAAGGGGCTCTGTGATAGTGATTTTTGTATATTTTTCTTGATTTTTCGTAGTTCTATTGTCCATCGGCGGCTCGAGCAAAGGCGGGAACTCACTTCCTGCTAAGCCGGCTATTCGCAAACATCTGATAACAACAGAATAAGGAAAAACTATTAATTTTAAAAAATATCATGATATAGATTAACTCGCTTTTAGTTCATTTAATTGACTGAAGCAGGAATTTAAGTTGAAAATCAAAGTTGGTATAGTAATGAACTAATAATATTGAAGTACTAACATGTGTAACTAGTTTTTGAAATATTAAGATGTATAAGATAGAAGAAAGTTTTGGGATTGGCACATCCAACTAGTTTTATTTATATGTATGATCAAAATATGTTAACCGCTTAAAGAGCGGTGGTTCATTTTTAGACCACTAAATTTTAATCCCTAAATGCCACATCGGAACTAGAAATTTCGAATAAAAATTTTCCTTTATTAAGTACATAAAGCTTTTATTTATTTTGAAATAAATTTGTTTGTAAATTCTGGTGTCATTCAATCATTCAGCTTTTTACCAATAGAAGTACTTTGCCCGTCAAAGAGTTAAGGGGACACATGGTACCCTATGATTAATTTTTATTAACACTTTCCGAGATAGTTGAAAAGTGTTTATGAATTCGGTTTGTCTCTCCATCTGTCTCTTTGTCCGTGCTCTAACTCGCGTAAATATAGTCCGATTGCCATGAAATGGATATATGTTATTGGTATCACTAAGGCCTGTTCGGTATTAAAAATTAAGTGTGTAGTATTATAGGTTCATTTACAGGCCCACTCAAAAGAATTCTCTTACATTACGGTCTATATACGGTACGTTTGCCGTGTAGTATTTGAATTGTATTACAGTATTTTAAACATATTGAAATTTATATAAATTACTGAGGCGTATTACAAAGTTCTTACTACAGAATATGGTGTGCACAGAACTTATCGTTCATGTACAGGGACACACAAAAGAATTAACTATAGAAGAAAATGAGCAATAATTGAACTATTGAAGCCTACGAACAATAATTGCTGGAAGTACGTTTTCGGTTATGGTATGCGTTTTCAAATTTAATTATTATTTTTTTTTAATATTACTTGGTGTGTGCAAATTGTATAGATCATATACAAGGTCGTACAAAAGTTCCCAACAACATTCTTTATTGGCGGAAATTGCTGAGTGGAAATTTTCAACGGTATACTATGCGTTTATGTCAGTGGCGTACCCAAGGGGGGGGCTGATGGGGCTACAGCCCCCCCCCGAAATTTTCAAAAGTGATATAGAAAGGTGCTGATTTTTCGTCTTTCTTTTATGGAAATTTTTTTCCATTATACAGCGGACAAACCATTCTCATTAGTCCCATATTAGTCCACATTGACAACAAAGAAGAGAAAGGGGGGCTGACGGGGTTATAGCCCCACCCCCCCCCCTACTCATCCCGAAATAGTCAAAAAATTAAATGAAAAAGTGTTTTTTTCTTACTTTTTAAAGATAAATCTGTAATTTTTTCTTCTGCCATACAGCAAAATAGCCATTCTCGTTAACACCATATTAGTCCAGGTTATATTAGTTAGGGGGCTGATGGAATTTCAGCCCCCTCCTCTCGAAATGGTCGAAAGTGAAATGAAAAGATAGTGCTGAATTTTTTCTGTCTGTTCAAGATAAATTTGCATTTTTCCCCTATCGTTCAACAGACTATGCGCTTCCTTCGCTTTAGTTCCATATTAGTCCATATTGACACCAAAGAAGAGAAAGGGGGTTGATGGGGTTACAGCCCCCCCCCCCAACCAGAAATCGCGAAAAATCAAATAAAAAAGTGTTTTTTCTTTACTTTTTAAAGATAAATCTGTATTTTTTCTTCTGTCATACAGTAAAATAGCCATTCTCGTTAACACCATATTAGTCCACATTGACATCACAGCATACCCTAAGATGGGGAGGGGGCTGATGGAATTACAACTTGCTCCTCTGGAAATAGTCGAAAATGAAATGAAAAAGTAGAGCTGATTTTTTTCTGTCTATTTGAGATAAATTTGCATTTTCTCCCCTATCATTTAACAGACTAGCCGCTCCCTTCGCTGTAGTTCCATATTAGTGTACAGTGACATCACATTATACCCGAAAATATAGAAGGGGGTTAATGGAGTTACAGCCCTCTCCCAAAAATTCGAACATGAAATGAAAAAGTTCTGATATTTTCCTTTTTGTTTGAGATAAGTTTGTATTTTTCCTCTATCATTCAACAGACTAGCTGCTCTCTTCTCTTTAGTTCCATACTAGTGCACAGTGATACCACATTATACCCAAAGAGGTGAAAGGGGTTAATGGGGTGTCCCTTTCCTAAATAGTTGAAAATGAAATTAAAAAAAAGGCTGTTTTTTTTCTTCTTGTTTGAGATAAATTTGTAATTTTTCTTCTGCCATACAGCGAAATAGCCATTCTCGTTAACACCATATTAGTCCACATTGACATCACAGCATACCCAAAGATGGGGAGGGGGCTGATGGAATTACAGCCCCCTCCTCCCGAAATAGTCGGAAATGAAATAAAAAAATATTGCTTTTTTCTCTTTCTGTTTGAGATAAATTTGTATTTTTTTCTCCTATTATTCAACAGACTAGACACTCTCTTCTCTTTAGTTCCATATTAGTGCACAGTGACACCGCATTATACCGAAAGAAGTAGAAAGGGGGTGATGGTACAGCCCCTTCCCAAAATAGTCGAAAATGAAATGAAAAAAGGCTGATATTTTTCTTTTTGTTCGAGATGAATTTGTAATGCACTTGTTTTCTGCAATACAACGAACTACACGTCTAGTCTCATATCAACGCACAGTTACACCACAGTATACCAAATGAGGGGAAGGGGCTGATGGGGTTACTTACTCTTCCGAAATAATCAAATATGAAATGAAAAAAAAATTCCAGTTTTTTTTCTTTCTTTTGAGATTAATTTTTAATTTTTTTCTGCGACGCAGCTATTCTGGTTAGTCCCATATATTAGTGCACAGTGATGCCCCAGCATACACCAAAGGATTCGATGGGGACGGGGGTTATGACGTTACAGCTCCATTCCACCTCTGAAGAGATCGCAGTGAAATGAAAAAAGTTCTGATATTCCTTCTTTTTCAGATAAATTTGTTTTATTTTCTGGCATGCCACGAATTTGTTTTTCCTGTTAATCCAATATCCTCCTCAGTCCTGCGACCAAATTTACTTGAGACCTCAAAATCCATTTTCAAATGACTGAAATCACTGTTTTACTCGATAAAGGAAAACATATATACTGAGTTCAAGAGACCTACAAATAAATTCGACAAATCTAAAAGTAGTTTAATTTAAGGATTTTTTTAATTTTTCCCATAGTCGGCGGGCGCCAAGATTGTCAATGCGGGGGTATGTTAATGCACATTAACACCACAGCTAATCTCAAGTCGATTTCGTCTAAATCTGAAATCCGGTGCGGAAGAGTTGACTGTAAAAGTAGCTTATTAACTTTCATTTTTCAGTCGCATCTCCATGCCACACCGAAATATGGGGGAGCGGACGGTTGAAGGGACTAAACCTCTTTTACCTGCCAAAACGGTGAGATTAAATGGTAAAAAAAGTTTGCTTCTTACTTTTTAGATCAATTCAATTATATATATATTTGTCATGCATCGCACTTGTCTTTCTTGTTAGTCCCATATTAGTGCATAATGACACCTTAGCTAATCCCTTCAGAATTTTGGTAAGTCGGAAGTCAGGCACACTATATATGTGCGGAAGAGCTGACTGTGAATGATATTCATTAACTTTTGTTTTTAACACTCGATTACTTCCTCGTATCTGTAAGATACACAGTGACTTCTTGTTTGACTGCAAAGACATCTTTGGAGTTCGGTAATGTCCCCTCCCCCCACTTATCTTCCTATTCTGTCTTAACTTTGCAGCCAGTATTTTTCATCTGGAACGGTTTAAAGTCCTTCTTATTACTTGTGCAATGCACAAATAATAAACAAAGTCTTTATTTTATATATGTGTATGAAAATATTTTGTGTATACAAAAAATATTTTGTGTTTGTTACAATATTAATCTATTGTTAAACAAGAACCGTAGTCAGAATTTAGTTTCGGGGATTGGAAGAACAATTTTATAGATTTTATGTTATAATGACTTTCTTTTAAATGAAAGTATATAAAAAAAAACCAGTAACACTTTTCAACAGATTTCGACGTGGGGCGGTCTCAGGATCGGACCCGTGCCCTCTCCCCTTCCCCCCCAGATTTGAGTCTGAGTTAAAAAAAAAAAAAAATCTGAAATTCTGAGCAAATTTTCTGAAAGGTTACAGCAGAGGGGGAAAGGAGAGGTAATCCCTTCCTGCTGCTAATTATTTTTGTTGTAGTTTGGGTTAACTCTGTTTATATTCAGGTCAATTTCAGGCTGAGTGGGTTCGGGTTAACCAGATTTCAAAAAAGTTCAGCATATTATTTCAGTTTAAAAACTATACATATAATAATAAACACAGATATTTGTATGTGTTTTTAACGCGATCCTTTGATGAAATACAGGTTTTTATCACGACGCTTTGACGAAATTTGCATTTTCCCCGAACTTTTGACAAAATTAGCTTTTTTCCGCGAGCCTTTGACGAAATTCGCGTTTTTTTTCCGTGATCCTTTGTCAAAATTTGCGTTTTTTCCGCGAGTTTTTGATGAAATTCGAGTTTTTTTTCGTGAACTTTTGCCGAAATTCGCATTTTTTACGAAACCCTTCGTCAAAATTTGCGTTTTTTTCGCGGCTTTTTTGACGAAATTCGCTTTTTTCTCGTCTTTTTGATAAATTTCGCGGCTCATTGACGAAATTCGCGTTTTTTTTATGGAAATGGTCGTGTTTTTTTGTTTTTTCGCTGCTGTTTGACGAAATTCGCTTCTTTCCGCAGTCTTTTGCCGAAAGTCACGTTTCTCTGTGGCCCTTCTTTGTGACCATGCTTTTCTTTTCGATCCTTTAACGAAATTCGCGTTTTTTCCGCTTCCCTTTGACGGAATGCATACTTTTTTTAGCATTCTTTTGCCAAAATTTGCGTTTTTTCTGCAGCCCTTTGAGGAAATTTGCGTTTTTTCCGCTTCCCTTTGACGGAATGCATACTTTTTTTAGCATTCTTTTGCCAAAATTTGCGTTTTTTCTGCAGCCCTTTGAGGAAATTTGCGTTTTTTCTGCGGCCCTTTGAGGAAATTTACGTTTTTTCTGAGGTCATTTGCCGAAATTCACGTTTTTTTACGCAATCCTTCGTCGAAATTCGCGTTTTTTTCTGTGGTCATTTGCCGAAATTCGTGTTTTTTAATGCAATCCTTCGTCGAAATTTGCGTTTTTTCCGCGGCTCTCTGACGAAATTTGCGTTTTTTTCCCGTCTTTTTTGATGAAATTTGCGTTTTTCTGCGGCCTTTTGACGAAATTTGCGTTTTCTGCGGCCTTTTGACGAAATTCACGTTTTTCTGTGTCCCTTTGACGAAATTCGTGTTTTTTCAGCTTCCCTTTGACGGAATGCGTGTTTTTTTAGCGATGCTTTGTCGAAATTTGCAGTTTTCTGTGGTCCTTTGACTAAATTCGCGTTTTTTCTGTGGTCATTTGACAAAATTCGCGTTTTTGCGCAATCCTTCCTCGAAATTTGTGTTTTTTCGCGGCTTTTTGTCGAAATTCGCGCTTTTTCTCGTCTTTTTGATGAAATTTGCGTTTTTCTGTGGCCTTTTAACGAAATTCACGTTTTCCCGTGTCCCTTTGACGAAATTCGCGTTTTTTGCGATCCTTTACAAAATTAGCTTCTTTTTCGCAGCCCTTTGACGGAATGCGTGTTTTTAGCGATCTTTTTTTCGAAATTCACGTTTTTTCCGCGACCTTTTGATGAAATTCGCGTTTTTTCTGCGGCCTTCTGACGAAATTCGGGTTTTTTCTGTGCTCATTTTGACGAAATTAGCGTTTCCTCTAGAATAATTTGACGAAATTCACGTTTTCTCCGCTATCATTTGACGAAATTTGACTTTTTTTTCGCGATCCTTTGGCAAACTTCGCATTTTATCTGCAGCCGTATGACATAATTCCGGTTTTTTCCTTGATCCTTTAAAGAAATTGGAGATTTTTTTTGCGAACGATTGACGAAATTGATTTTTTTTTTTTTTTTTTTTTTTTTTTTTTTGCGAACGATTGACGAAATTGATTTTTTTCGGCGACCATTTGTCAAAAATCGCGATAATTTTTTAAGTCCAAATTTTCGGAAAATTCGGAACAAAGTCACCCTTGCACCCCCCCCCCCTCTGGCTACGGCCTTATTGACAAAAATGATTTCTGTTTATAACACAATGCAACGTGTTTCGTAAGATTTAGAACATTATGAAAATTTAAGTCAGCCCCCCCCGAAATAAAATCCTGGGTACGCCACTGGTTTATGTAGCATGCATACATAGCTGTAGATCATGTACAGGGCTGCACAAAAAACCCCATATATTTTAACAACTATTCATGGTAATAGCAGAAATCGTGTTTTCAAATGCGTTATGCGTTTTTCAAAGTCTTCATTTGGACACCAGCTTTCACCTAAATAAACTGTGAAGTTTTATTATGTTATTGTGAATGTATTGGAAAGTCTTTCATAATCTATGCCGTACGCATGATTTTTCGTTCTTGTTAATATTTAGTATGAGTTTTGACTTCCCTGAAAGCAATTCTCTCATGCCTATAATCTTCCCATACAATAAGTTTCTCTTATTTATGAGTAGCTCTAACAAATATGGTATAAGTATTTTTTTTTTTTTTTTTTTGAAAATTTGATGTGTAAACAATAAAGGTTTTCTTTTTAATGGAACTGCAGTTTAAACTACAGTGAAACCTCCCTGTGCGACCACCTCCCTTAATGACCATTTTTTCATGGAACGAAATTTATTCCCATAGGCTCAATACTAATTTTACCTCCATTCAGAAACCATCACAGTTAAACTCCCTCCATGAGCGACCAATTTCTTTGAAGAAAATGAAACAAATTGCGCTTTTTCCTGGTCGCTTGAAGACGGTTTTATTAGAAAAATAGTTCCGGAGAGCGCATTATTCATCAAATTTCTAAACTAAGTTTAGATTTTTTTATTATTATTATTATTCCGGTAACTTTTAAATGTTTAAACCCCTTTGTGCCTCTTAGGCAATGAATTTAACTCTGACGACAAATTAAGAATGGCGGTCGATAAACTCCCCTGCCCTATTCTGTCAGGAAACTTTCAAAGAAATAGATAAATAAATGAAATCGTCATTATTTATTCCCGTCCAAAAAAAAATTGTCTTTATTTATTGAATTTCGAAAGGACTTGGAAATAAAAAGTTATAAAAGATGAAACCGTAAAATCAAAGCAAACGTCAATGTATTCCCTTTTTAAACTCTGCAGTAATTAACTTATGTAATTAACTTTTGTTTTGATACTTAAATTTTCATATTTTTATCTAATGTGAAAAATAAATTTTAGTAACATTAATTGTTACCTTTTTTCAACAATTAAAATCTAGATTTAAACATGATCTCCATTAAGAGACCGCCTCTCGGAGCGACCAATTTTTATTGGAACGGAATGTGGTTGATTTAAGAAGGTTTCACTCTACTTTCATCTCTGATATCTTCAAATCCTCTAATACGTATTATTAGCAGTTTGAACCTAGACTTCTTTTGGTATCACTGATTATTGTTTACTAATTTATGGACTATTAATGAACTGGAATTTTCCTGTTAATGTTTTAAAAGTATGATTTTTGGCTTTGGTGATGCTATTCATGATGGTTTTGATGATGCTATTCATGATGGCTTAATTATACTTAATTGAAAATAATTAATTGAATATCGTATTTCTTTCTGAAACAATGTCTTAATAAATCAAAATTTAGCTAAGTTACACAGTTTAATTTTTACTGAAATTTGACAAATGCTTTATCTTTCTTCAGATGCAGTGAAACCTCCTTGAAAGGCCACCTCTAAACAACGACAACCTCCGAATACCAGCTACATGTTGATGGAACCAAACACGTTCCATATCATTAACATTAGTACGAACCTCTAAATAAGCAATTCTGAACAACAGCCACTCAAAAGTCACGAGAAAAATTTTTTACAGCTCCTGGTACAATTTCATATTTATTTGCAAACCGAAATGCAAAGCAGAACAAACAGAAAATGAAGACATTAAAAATAATGGGGAAATATTATATAATACTAGTTATTGCCCGTCAAGATTTGACGGTAAATAACTCGAATGTTTCATTAGAAAAATTTTTGAATGTTTAATTAGTTGCGTTTAAATTAATCATTGAATGACGGATTACGTGACGAATTTCTGTATTGCGTAAGTGATTCTTATTTCTTTAAGGCAATAGATGGTGCTGCCAGTCTAACATATTCAATGAAGTGAAAGAATTTTAAGTTTATAACTTACAACCAACTTAATAACTTACAATAAATTATGCTTACTTTTTATCAGAAATTTACCTAAAAACACCGGGTAGAGAATTTATTTTTATGTATTACGACCTCATTTTTTAAAAAATAACAATATCTTTTTTCATTTATTTATTTATTTATTAAAACTACACGGCCATTAAAAGCTGCCATGAATTTTATTTTTAATAAGGCGTGTTCAAATGAAAGTGATTCAAAGCATCGCATGCGAACAGCTTTCAATGTATTTTCGTGAAATAAACGCGATAGTGAAGGTGTATGTACCAAGCGTGCGCAAGAGCAAGCAGATTTGTGATAACTTCATTCGTAAGAACGTGGCGTTCAGTTAACAATGGCTGGTGTGGATGCAACTGCGTCCAAAACGGATCAGCGAACTGTAATTAGGTTTTTAACACTGGAAGGGTGTAAGCCGGTGGATATTCCTCGCAGAATACTGGCTGTGTGCGGTGACACGTGTGTGTCAAAGCCCATGGTGACGTTGTGGGCGAGAATGTTTAGCAACGGTCGAGAGGAGACAACGGATTTGCCGCGCCCCGGTCAGGCGCACAAAGTTGTGACAGAGAAGCTGATTACAGACATTGACACACTATCACATCTTTGGACCGCTGAAGAAAAGCCTAAAGGGTCAAATATTTCACTCCGTCGAGGACGTAAAGGCTGCAGTTCTGAATTGGTTCCATGATCAACCGACAACGTTTTTCGCGGACGGAATTTATAACCTTCCTAAGCAATGGGACGGCTGCCTAAACGCCATGGTTGATATTTTTAAACAAATTTTGTATGCATTTCCCTCATTAAATATTGTTGCTTCTGTCTATGTATCTGTCTCATTTCTGTCCCTACGCATCTCATGGATACACAACTCGAATAACTTTCATTTGAACACCCCTCATAGAATCGCCCAAAATTTCCAGCATTAACACATATACCGAAGATTTGATGAACCTTCTTGAAATCCAAAATTTCTCATTAAATCATATGATGATGAGTTGTATAGCAAATCAAGTCATATTTTTTTTTCTTTCGAGAAAAACATTTGCAGAAAAAAAAAACTGCAAATCACTTATTTTTTTATTAAACGATGAGGATTAATTAAAATGACTGTGTGTATTTCTATTTAAATTTATGTAACTTTGATTTTTTTTTCATGAAACCTCTGAATAACACCCACCTCTGAAGAGCGGTCACTTTTCACCGGTCCCATGGGTAATCGTCACTCAGAGGTTATACTGTATATACCTGTTTCTGCTGACCAATAAGAAAAGGTTGTGTCATCACCATATAGCATTGTCATACGAAAAACCAACGTAATAAAAAGCACAGACAACCATAATAAATTTAGCATTATTGTATTTAAAAGTTTCAAAAGAGCATCTTTAATCTGAAAAGGGAAAAATGAGAGAGCAATAGCAGTAACATATGTACTATTTTGCGGATATTGCTCCTAACTTTTTCTTTCATTATTTTTTTGTTGAAATAGAGGCTTCTGTTATAAACCTTGAAACAGCTGAATGTTAAACATTTTATGCTTTTTAGCCTCAGGTATGCTATTTCTTTCTCCCGGCTTATTTTGTGCCGTCTCCAAAAAATAACGTCACGTTGTATAAGCCAGCCGTAAAACAAAGCTGATGTATCATTGCACGATTAAATACTCTACAGTAATTTTTGAAGTGAAAACTTCTTTAGGCGCGTTGAGCTTTTGTTGAGATGGGAGAAAAACCACTGATTTCGAGACACTGTAACGTAACGACATGCTAGCATTTTGACACATAGACACTAGCGTGCCAAGCGGTGAATGACAGGAACTTTTCCCTCTTCAGCTCAATCCGCAAAAGAAGAAGGAAGCTAAAACTCACTTTTTCTCCCGGCGTATTGCTAAAACAAATTATTATTTTGTTTTTCGTCAGTTAAAATGAATTATACCGTATTCGTGACCTACCTATTTCGTGTAACTAAAAACCGATAACGCTGTATTTTATCGTGTTGATGGTCTGGTCAATAACCAACAGTATTGGCGGGAATTTCGATTACGGAAGATAAAATACGGGGCACAGATGTCAGATACGCACTTGGGTACCTAATTGACAGCAAAATGGCGTTACTTTATTTTATAAGGTAACCCGGCTACTGTTGCTTATTTATTAATAAATTGTTCATTTACTTTTATTTTATTTTTTTAAATTGTACAATTGTTTTGTTCTATAGTTATTAATGAAATTACCGTTTATTTATTGTTGTTTACTTTTTAAAACAATAGAAAATAATTTAAAAATATATATTGTAACTGGTATTGGAAAACGGGCTTTCGCCAAATTGACGTTAAAAAATCGCGCCAAACCAAGTTCGTACATCACATCTCTGCCAAATTCTCGGTTTTTTGATTTTTCGACTTTTTATCCAAATTTTCCGGTTTTTTTAAATTTTCCCTTTCATTGTATCCCAAACACTACCTTCATACCAAATTTCAAGATTCTAGGGATACAGGACGTACCTCTGAGTTTTGATGATCGGTGAATCAGTGTCGAAAAGGCGAAAGTTTAAGTTCATATATCTTCTGAAATAAAAAAGATAGAAACGTGAAATTTCAGCATTTAGTTCCATTTCCACATTACTTTAGATTTATGAAGTTTCAAGTTTCTGGGAATCACCAACACAAAGATATTGGGGGTCAAAAGTACCCTGAGTTGCTTCCAGAAAAAGATGCTTACGGCTGTGCTTTCAAGACTTGGCAGGGGCACTGCCGTGTTCCCAGATGCTTTCATTAGTGCTGCTACACAATTCAACGCATAAAACATTTCCTGACGATTAAAAAAACACACACGTAATTGTTGAAGTTTTCACTTCTATTGGCACTCCCGGAGTGCCACTGTTTTTTGTTTTTTTTTTAACTTCTAAGCATCGCACATTTTAAATTTTTATACCGTCGTATTGGAAAAACAAAGTACTTTTTAATGCAATTTGTTTGAAAACTGCATTTCAATTTATTTTTTAACTGTTATTTTTTTCTTGTTACTTTCTTCTATCTTTACAAGAAGAAAGAATTGGATTTATGAAAATTTTCGAATTCCGGTTTTCGACGGATTTACACGTTTTATGTGTCAGAGATTCCAAAAAACATGTTTTTACAAAATGTCTGTCTGTGACTCTGTCTGTCTGTATGTATGTGACACAAATTTTGTGGGCGCTCTATCTCAAGAAATAATGCACGGAATTCAATAAAAATTTATATTCTGTTAGTCCCTGATATAAATTGATGCTGAATAGTTTTTGGTGTAAATCGCTCAACAGGTGACGCTGCTATGCAGCATTTTTCACGATTTCCACAATAGCTCAATCTCCAGAACTAATGCACGGACTTTCATCAAACTTCGGATTCAGTTAGTCCTTGACATGAATTGACGTTTTATAAATTTTTATGTGAATCGCTGAGCAGGTGGCGCTCCTATGCTGCATTGTTTTTTGTGTGTGTGTGATTTCCGCAATAGCTCTATCACAAGAACTAATGCTTGAATTTTCAACAAACTTTAGATTCAACTGTACCTGGATATGAATTAGTGCTGTTTCGTTTTTTGTGTAAATCGCTCAACAGGGAGCGCTGCTATTCAGCATTTTTCATGATTTCTACAATAGCTCAATCTCCAGCACTAATGCACGGATTTTCATCAAACTTGAGATTCAGTTAGTCCTTGACATGAATTGACGTTTTATACATTTTGGTGTAAATCGCTCAACAGGTGGAGCTGCTATGCTGCATTTTTTGCGATTTCCGCAATATCTCTATCTCAAGAACTAATGCTTGGATTTTCAACAAACTTCAGATTCAGGTATAACTTGATATGAATTAGTGCTGTTTATGTTTTGGTGCAAATCGCTCAACAGGTGAAGCTGCTATGCTACATTTCTCAGAATTTTCCTTATAGTTCTATCTCAAGAACTAATGCACGAATTTCCATGAAACTTCAAATCCAGATATAATTTGATATGAATTGGTGCTATATTGATGTAATTTCTTGTATTGTTTAAATGATTTAATTGGCGTGATTTATATAGAAGAAAGTTTTGTAATGGCCACAACATACTAGTAATTTTTAGAGCCATTTGCTTAATATTGGCAACGCAAGAACTCCATTTCTGAAGAAGTAAAAGAAAAATAGCAATTATATCTTTTTGTTGTCATTTTTCCATAAAAACTAAAATACGTGCTATTTTGAAAAAATATAAATGAGGAATTTCTGATAAAACTTGGAGCTATTATAAAATAAATTTAATTTTAAGTATATATATTAATATTACAAACAAATGAAGGCCTGTGAATCTTTAGATAGCCTATTTTATTTTGTCGAGCTTCTTGAATGGCGAAATCTCTTTTTTTGGATTCAGCGATAGTGACTTCCTATGCGTACTTTACTGTAAATGTTGTTTAATACTGGATCGCAAATGAGGAATTCTACAGCGGATGCAGATGACGTCATTTTATATAAAATAAAATTGCGCGTTTTAAGTCTTAAAACTAAACTACAGTAGAGTCCCGATTATCCAAGTCCCGCTTAACCGAGTTTCCGCTTTAACCGAGTTATTTTCTCCTGATGAAAAAAATTATGGCCATTTTTTTTCCGATTCTAACCAGAAAATGAGAGTTCTAATTTTTTACGGCTGTTCTTTCATCTTTACCCAACACTTCATTTATAATGGCTGTTTCAAAATAATAGAAGTCATCAGTCCATCAGAAGAAAAGGATCCATTCCAAATCCAAAGGTGTAAGTTCGATTAACTCGGATAATCGGGACTCTTCTGCATCTATATTTATATACATATATTTTTTTTTCATCGGGGGCGACACTAAATTCTGAAAAGCAGAATTCCTGTTCTCTAGTCTTTATCTTGGTTTTTACTAGGCATGCACCGAATAGTGATTTTGGCCGAATACCGAATATTCGGCCTACAGGTGAACCGAATACCGAATATTCGGCTAACCGAATAGTAACTGCTAGGCCGAATACCGAATATTCGGCTTGTCGAATACTTTTAAATTTCAAAGTTTAAAGGCATTAAAATGTTAAATTTTAAGACAATTTTACATAGTATTTAAAATAGAAACTTTTATTCTAATAAACACAAGAGCTTTTTTCAAGTAAACTTTATGCTGAAAAGTATCTGCTTTGAGTTATTTAAGAAGAGGATAGTTATAAAACTTTTTTAATTAATAAAATTTTTTATTGCATGGTTTCTTCTGAGAATTAAAACAGATGAATGAAATTTTCTTAAATTCTAAAAGAAACATTTTAAAATCAAAGAGAAATTGTGAAAAAATTGGAAGAAAAATTGTACAAGATCATATATTATTTATTTGTCAGGAAGAGAATAAAGTAAAAGTAAATAAATAATACAATCTATTCAAATTTTATATGGCGGCAACTTAGCAAGAATAACTGTTCTACTCCCTTTGATTACGCAAGAAAGTTTTTAAATGCATCCTAGATCGGTGTCTGGAGTGGGCAATCATTTTCAGAAATTGTAAACGTTGTTCTTAAAAGTTATTTTTTTCTTTTAGTTATTTAAGCTATGAGGTATTCGCTACGGCTTTTGCCGGCATGACCTCAAATGATCACAAAAATGGCGTTATTTCCTTGGTACAACGACAGATTCAACCTTCCTCCACGAGGAAAAAAACGACGTTTTTCTGTTCTTAAAATCTTAGCAAGAAACAGATTATTTACTGAACAATGTTCAGGAAATTACATTTGTATTGAAGTAGATTAAAGCTATGGAGGGGGTCTCATTCGCTGATACAATCTTGCTCTTAGGGCCCGATTCTGAACTCAGTCGATATGATTTCGATTTTGTTGGCGTCTGCGAAACAATAGAAAAAAATTGTTTCTATGGAAACGACTTCTTCGAAATCGAAATGCGTAACAACAAAGTTCAAAATACCGTCTTTTATAGGCTTTTTACATTCTAAGAACGTTAAGATTTTTTAAAACTAGTTATCTTCTTTATCAATCAAATTTATCCTTTCTAAGACTTTCCAACATAGTTGAAAAGTGTTTGTGTCTTTGGTTTGTCTGGTTGTTTGGCCGTGCTCTGACTCGCGTAAATATATTCGGATTGCTATGTAATTGACATACTTTATTGAGATTTACAATGGTATGTTCGGTATTGAGAATAAAGCACGCAGCACTTACGTTTCATTTACAGGAACACTCCAACGAATTCCCTTACATTAGATCCATAGAGAAAATCGTTTGTGGTGTATCTTGACGATGTTGCTCTATTTTAAACATATCGAAGTTGATATTGTGAAGGTTATTTTTGGATATGTTCGAAAAGCCGCTGGAAAAAAAGATATGTAATCCTGAAGCGTAGTATTATGTAATTTAAGTATTGCGCGGCAGCGGAAAACTTATTTATATCCAGTGTCACTTCTCAATGTTAATTTAACATAGAAAAGCTTATGGAGATCATAACTTTTTCATTTTTTCTTCCCACCTTTTTGTCCCTGATGCCACTCATTTTTTATTCTTTACTAATTCTAATGATATTATAAATTTAAAGTGTAAAAACGTTTCCCTGACGCCGGGGTCAAAACAAATGGTAAAATGCCTTTGCATATGGGTGAATTATAACCCAGAGAGTAACATGGGCCAATTTATTTTTACATTATTCAAATATTTTTCTTAATAATTCCAAATTTCGCTGTTTTCATTAAGAATCAATGGACATTTTTCATAGAAAATGTAACATTTTTTCTTCATTGTTGCAAATAATTCAAAAGCCGTAATAATAATTTATTTATTTTTAGTGAAACATTTCCACGTGAAAATAGTTTTTTTCCTTTAAGAATTAAACAGATGAATATGGCGTCATAGTGGAAGTAAAAATTACATTTTCAACCATTTGTAAATAATACTGTTGCCGCTAGAAGCGCCATCTATGTGGTTTGTTTGGAAACATGTGAGTTGGGTTCGAGACGCCGATCCGAGGAGTAGTGTAAATATCGGCTCTCGTTCAATTTATTGTTTTGTGAATTAAAATTTAATTAGTAATACAGTCCGCTAGTTTTATTTTATTGTGAGTTGTGAGCAGTGATGATTTGTGAATGAACTATCGGCGGGAACACCTTTTATTGGTCCGTCGAGCCGGAGTAAAGAACAAGCGTTTAATTAGGTATTTAAAGTGTTTCGATTTTAGAGTCAACGAGTATAAATGTACCGAAACGAATTAAGTGTTTTCCTTTTTATGAGAATTTGTGCCTTTTAATACGTTATTATAATATTGCTTTAATAGTGTGGTGTTAAAAATATATATACTTTATTACGAAGAGTTTAAGTCAAGCAGTTGTTTTGATTCAAGAACAAAAATAATAATGTTCTTTCAGTGCAGAGTTGCGCAATTGTAAGTGATCATTTAATGATGAAAATAAACGGAGTTATTTTGAAATGCTGATTTTGAGAAGACAAATGAAATAAATAAAAGAAACGAAATATCTTTTCTGCCGTAACTCAGCAGTTTGGTAAAAGTGATTCATCTTTATTTTTTGAGGTATGTGAGATTTATTTATTTATTGTGATATATTTTGACTATTGTGATATATTTGAACTATATTTATTAAAATGTTCAAAAGCGCGAAAAAAGAAGATTACCAAAGGGTAGCTTTTGAATTAGGGATTGATATTTCTGACACAAAATTAACTAATTATGATTTAATGAATTTAATAAAGGAAAGTGGTAAATATAAAGCAGATTCTAAATTGGTCGAAGAAATGGCCAATAATATTATAGAGGAGAGAAAAAATGAGGAAGCGAAGGTATTAGAACTTGAAAAATTAAAAATTGAACGTACAAAATTAGAGCTTGGGTTGGCCAAGGCCCGTGCAGAAACCAAAAGTGAAAAATTAAATGATTTCGAGAAGGGAGAAAGCATAGAATCTTTAGACTCTCTCATTAAAAGCATAAGAACGCTTACAATCAAAATACCGTCTAGACCGGAAGGTTGGGGGTATTTTTTCTCGTCTTTAGAAAGGGCCTTCATTTCAAAAAATGTCCCAGAAAAGTATAAATCGGAAATTCTTCATAGGCGTAACCAGGGGGGGTGCCCTGGGTGCCCGGGCACCCCCCCGCGTGCGCAGACTCAAGCACAATTATTTAAAAAAATCGAAATCTACAAAAGAAAAAAAGAAGTGAAAGCAGAGTTTAATTAGTTTAGCAAATTAGCTTAGTCCAGAAAACTAACAGCCTAAGTTTTGAAATGTGATAAAAAAAAGAAACCCGCGTTGTTTTTTTCTTTCTTTCTTTCTTTTTTTAAGAAAATTATATTGTTTATCTTTTTTAAAACTAGAATATTTACAAAAATCTGTATTAGTTATAGTAAGTCAAAAAGGTGGCTTTATAATCCCACTTTGACGTCGTTTGTTTGGGGGAGATTTTTTGTAACACCGTTCTTTCTATTTCATGTTTCTACAATTTCATGGGAAATTAAGGCTGTTCTCAACTGCTTTGCTCAACAAGCGCGAAACGTCCTGACACCTTTACAAATTAATTTTTTAACAAAAAGATATAAAATTGAAAAGCCTGACCAGGGAAGCGGTTTGGAATCGAACTGTGTTTTCCATTTTTTGATCAATCAATTATGTATTGAGTTAGAAGCGATTTGGATCACGTGACAAGAACTTTTTTCGCCCTTTCTTGATTGCTCTTTCTCCTTTCGCGTGGAAATTCGGTTCAAAACGCCCACTTTGACACTATTTTCTGAAAGATCTATTGTGTTTGAAAAAAAAAAAAACGAAAAAAAACCCAACCCAGCTCGATGACATAGTTTCTGAACAATAACACTAGCTAGATTCATGCATTTCCGAACAAAAATACAAAAATAAATTAAAACTTAATGTCACAAAGTTACCCTTTTGGATTTGAGAAAACGCAAATTCTAACGCAAGTTCTTGACGAGGATAGAAACTATTTGTCTCTTTGCTTTCGTAGTTTAAAATCTATAAAGAAGCAAAAAAATTTGAAAGGAAAAGCAGATGTGAAATGATATTCTAAAATACGATTAGACGGGGGAAATAGGAGGGAGTGTACAGACCCTGCCTCCTTTGAAAATGAAAAATAATAGCACAGAAAATTCAAATTAATCTGGAGGTTGGTTGGTTGGTTCAATTTCGTGTTTCGCAGCCATTTTTTGATATTCGTAAAAGGAATATGGTTGCAGTCTTTCAAGTCAATATAGTAATATTTTCCTCTGAAAATTTTCATACGATTTTTAAAGTTTCTTCTCGTTTCGCGGCGTTCTTTTGAAAGTAAGAAAAGGGGACCCGGTTTCAATCTTTTAGACCAGTGCAGTAAATTTTGACCAAATTCTCGATTTTATTCTGCGATCATTTCATGATATTTACAATTTTTTCCCAAAATCGTTTGACGAAATTCTCGTGTTTCTACGCAATTTTTTTTCGTCGAAATCCGCACTTTCACCACTAACCTTTGACAAAATTCGTGATGAAATTCGCGTTCTCTTTCTACGATCTTTTGACGAAATTCGTTTTTTCTTTCTGCGATCCTTTGACGAAATTCTCGCTTTTACCGCGATCCTCTTATGAAATTTATTTTCTGTTGCGGCCGATTGACGAAACTGATTTTTTTACAGGGGTCATTTGTCGAAATTCGCGATAGTTTTGCGCGACCGATCGGGAAAATTCTCGATATCTTTCCGTACCCATTAACAAAATTCTCTACTCCTTTCCGCGACATTTTGACGAAATTTACAAAAAATTTTCGTCAATCGTTTATCGAAATTCGTAATTTTTTGCGCAATCTTTTGCCGAAATTCGCAATTATTTTCTGCACTCTTTTATCGAAATTCTCGATATTTTTCCACGATCGTTTGAAGAAATTCTCAAATTTTTCCGGGGCGACTTTGAAAAATTCCATAAAAGAAATAAAAATCGCGGATTAAAAAAAAAAAAATTAAATACTCACTGAAGAATCGCTGGTCTATGAAAGAATTTGGAGGGGAGAAATACTGCACAGCATTTTTTATTATGCAGGACATTCCTTTTCTGTGAGCAAATCGCGCGATCCCGCTTGTTATTTCAAACCCTATCCCTCAAAGAAAAGTTCATGACTAGTGGAGTTTTGTTGGGTTCTTTTTGTTTTTTTTTAACGAACGTAGAATTAAACAATTCTAGGATTGAGGTGGGGACTGCCTTCGGCAACGTACTCCCGAGCAAGCTACGAGCTCTTCTGTCTCGAAAGAAGCTAATCTTGAATTATTGCGTTTTTTATTTCGAGCCAAATTAAATTTTCAGCTTCCTTATAAAAACTGATTTGACATTCTCCCAATTCGAATTTAATCACGGCAATTTTCTGTTTCAAAAAAAGTAAAAAAATTGCCTCAAAGCACGAAAACCACCGCTAAAAATCGCATTAAAAATTCGGAAAAGATTCAAAAACTACAGGGAACGAAATTAACTAATTTGGTAAAAGATTTAAACCGGATTCCTTTTAGGAATGTATAAAAAACACTCTAAAAATAACATTAAAAAAATGTTAAAAATTGAAAAATCGCTGTAAGAATCTCGAAAACACTTTATTGAAAAGAAGACAAAGTTTATACTGGATAAAATATTGAAATCGGATTCTTTTTACCCGACTGCCAAGAAGGATTATGTGTTTAAGGCGTATCTGGGTATGTGGATTTCTTTATACCCTCGAAACATCGCAACGGCTGGATGGATTTTAATGAATGAGGTCCCTATCGATTCGTCTTAACCGTCCGATGGTTATAGGTAGGGTTTTGTTTTTATAAATTCAAAATGGCGACCGTAAAATACAAAATGGCGGTAGACACCAAAAAAAATTACACACCATACTGAGTGGCATATCATTGGATAGGTCTTTCAAAATGAAGACGATGTTTCATTGACTATTTTACAGTCAGAAGCTCCGTTTAAATATTACACAACCTGGAAGTCGTGTAGGTAGGATCTCTAGCTTTATTGCAATTCTAACCTTCATAGACATCTATAGGCCTCAATATAATATAGTGTTTATAGGTAGGAGCTAACAATTAAACACAACTTAAAAGTCATCAAAACAAGTAAATAAAAAAAATAGGTAAGTAATTTAAAAAATAGTTTCGCATTGATGAGAAATAATTAATTTCGCATTTTACGCAGCCGGGTTTTTTGATTTTTTAAATTTAATTTACTAATTTGAAAAAAAAAATGCCGCAAAATGCGAAAAAGTTCGCATAAAACATTAATTGAAAAATTCCAGAAATTGTCTTCGATATCCATGACTTCAGGCATACAGGTCCTGTCAAATCTTACGGCTGTGCGGGCTGCATTGTTTTTACAGAGTTCAGTGCACGCGCATACACACACACATTGACAGACAAGAACCTATCTTTATTATTATAGTCGCATCATGATAGTATAACTTTTATCTTGATAAAATTTAGTGTATATTATCATGACCAACTTAATATATTTAACACATTTCGTGGTAAAAACATGAAATACCGTAATTCCCGGTCTATAATCCGCAGATCAAACTATTACGTTCGAACCCAGAAATCATGTTTCATAAAATGTAACTTTTTAAATCGTAATAAATATTTAACTTCAATAATGAAATAAAATTTCTGGATCGAAACCTGATTGTTTGATCCACGGATTATAGGCAGGAAATTACGATATTAATGAATATTATAATTATTTATAATAATAAAATAATTATTTGTATAGACTTTCCTCTAAAATTTCTCGGATCCCACCGGTGATCCCTAAGAAATCATGGAGTCACATTCTGAAAAACTTTCGTGCGTATGTACTGGTGTACCGCATGTATTATCTGAGATTTATCATCCCGCAAAATTTCATCTACAAGACTTTCACTGACAAGGAGAGGGCCAACCTTGTTAATCACAGATTTTGATTATTTTAATATATGTTGTAGGGTAGACACCCCTTAGTGTCAGGTTCAACGGATTTTATCCAATGCGCCTTAGTTCTTGAAAAACCAGGGGGTCTAATGTTAGTAGACAACTTAAATACTTACTTCACAGCAAAAATAACAGGTTAGTCGTAGCTCAGTTGGCATGGCGTTTGCCGGCTGATCCGAGGGCCCGGGTTCAATACCCGAATGCGCTACATTTGTTTTTCTCATTTTTCGTTTTATAAATATAGTTATAATTATAATTTAATAATTTCAATTAAAAATTTTAACACCAAACATTAATTATAATGTTAACAAACTTGAATTTATCATTTCTTATTTGTAAACTATCATTTCACATCCATTAAAGAGGTTTAAAAAGAAATTTTATCTATTATTGAATGATAAAAATTCCAAAATCGTGACAAATTCTGTTGTGGTGCCATCTAGTTATGATAAAAAAAAAGTAATATTCAAATAAACTAAAAGCAGAAAAAAGATAAAGGGGAAAGCAAAATAATTGAAAGCGCTAGCATACTTATTACAAATTTAAAAATCTTTAATATGCAAAAAATCGGTTGTAATTTAATTCTGATGCTAATTTTTAATATGATTAAGCTTATTACTTTAAAAACAGAATAATAGTATTATCTCATTGACTTCCTTTGTTAAAGCAATGCGTAAATGATGTTTCTTTAAAATCACGAATTGACGCAATTGCTCAATATCATTGCAACGATAAAAAATATATGAAATACATTTTAAAAGTGATTAAAAAAAAATAAGTTTTATGATGTTTTATTACAACTATTCAGTTAAAAGTAAAAAATTAAATAGGTTAAAATTATAATTGATATACAATATTAAAAATTTTAATTGACAGTGAGATTATTAAGTTATACTTACAAGTAAATTTATAAAACAAAAAATGAGAAAAACAAATGTAGCGCATTCAGGCATCGAACCCGGGCCCGCCAACCAGCCGGTTAACACCATACCAACTGAGCTACGACTGACCTGTCATTGTTGTAGCAAAGTAAGTATTTAAGTTTAAATTTTCTTATACCTATATTTCAGGCATTATAGTAGCCACCAGTATAGACACTTTTACCACATTTGTTTTACATTAATATATAAAGATTCATGACACTTAATTTTCATTTTAAAAAATCCTTTATCTTTCGTTTTGTACATATTAAAATCGAACATTATAATTTACATTTCTTTACTTTTCTTAAAAAAACAAACCACATTTTTTTACTTAAAAAGGACATAAATTCCGGTATATCGTTAAAACTATGCTATTTATAAATATATATTGCATTGTCCATACTCTTTGGCACTTCTCTGAAAAAACGTTTTCGTCCATTTCTTGGACTTCTTCAGTTTCACTTGGCGGCTCGCAGTTTCATTTTCGACCTTTTATCATCTCTCTTTTTCCATTTTTTCCCCCTTCTCCCTTTTCACTTTCCCCCTCTTTCCAGCATTTTTAGCCAACGGGAGTCAACATTTGCATGCGCCATATCGTTGCATACAAAATTTTTCTTTCGAGGTTAATCTCGATAGCCTCTCTCATTGGGGTGTTGTGGGGATTATCATATGCAGCTATTTTTTCTATTTTTATTGATTGAGGTATTATGGGGTTTTTTAAATTTGTTCTTGAGAAGGCTGTTGCTTGATTATTATATTTTATGTCGCGGATATGCTCCTTATACCTTTCGCTTATTTTTCGCTTTGTCATCCCGATGTATGTAATTTCCTTATTTTCTGTATTTGAGGCTTTAATTTTATATACTCCTGCCGTCTGTAATTCGTCGTATCTTTCTGCTTCATTTCGTATCGTTTTAAATAGGGAAGGGTTGGGTGTGATTGGGACTATCTTTCCGAGTTTACTAATTTCGCGTTTTATTTTTAGTGCTATTCCGTTCATGTATGGTAGGGGGGGTGTATAATCCTTTTTATTTTGTCCTGGTTGGATCCAGTTAATTTTTTCTTTCGCTTTTCTGATTAGCTTGTCTATTGTTTTTCTTGGATGGCCAGCGTTACGTCCTATGTTCTCTATAATCCTTAATTCTTCTTTTAATAACTTTTCTGTTGAACATATATACAGTGCTCTATAGATGTAGGTATTTAGGGCTGCAAGTTTATAGTTTATTGGTGTATTTGTTTTGCTTGACATTATCGCTAGGTTTGCAGTAGGTTTTCTATAGATTGTTGTTTTTATCTGGTCATTTTCGTATATTATTTTTACGTCAAGGTATGGTAGGGATCGGTTCTTTTCTTCTTCTAATGTAAATTGTATATTGCTATCGTATTTATTTATTTCGTTTAAGAGGTTTTTTAAGTTTACTGTTCTGTTTGTTATAATAAATATATCATCCACATACCTTACCCAAAGGCGTATTTCATTTTTATGATCCTGTATTATTCTTTTTTCCATTACTCGCATTTTCCATTCTGCCTTTGGTGCACTAATATTAGACCCCCCCGGTTTCTCAAGAACTAAGGAGCATTGGATAAAATCCGTTGAACCTGACACTAAGGGATCTCTACCCTACAACATATATTAAAATAATTAAAATCTGTGATTAACAAGGTTGGCCCTCTCCTTGTGAGATAATTTTAGATCTCATGCAGTGTTCCTCCGTGCCTATAGAAGTTTCCAGCATGATTAAAGCCCCTTTTTTTATCTTCATAAGAAGTTAGGGTGCCAAAAGATTTTACACTTGTGACCACTCTTAGTCACTGTCTTATGCCACTGCTGCAAGGAGATTTACATATTCCTTTTTCTTTTCTTTTTTACTATTAGATCTAGTTTTGATGCTTTGAATACCTTCTCATCCCTCCTCACGTAAACAAAAATCGCGTTTGACCCCTTTTTAAACGAAATACCACACAACTATACCTTCTAAGATGAAAACCTGTCTAAAAAGGAAATTCGACCGGTTTTATGAGGGACCGTTTTAGCAGGTTTTACCATATAAGATTGTTTGTATCCAACATGTTCAGGTTAAGAAGTCTGGGCACCCCCCCGTTCAGAAGGCTGGTTACGCCTATGTTCTTCTAAATCTGTTAGAGGAAAGGGCAACAAATGTTATTACATACATTAAGGATGGGGAATTAGAAGATTATTCAAAGGTGAAAGCTATAGTACTTAGAGAATTTGAGCCAACTCCCCAAACTTGTTTAGAACATTTTAGAAAAGCACAACGTCAACCCAATGAAACGTATGTACAATTTGCATCCCGATTAACAACGAGTTGGGATTATTATTTAAAATTGAGAAATGTGACAGATTTTGAAACTTTAAAAAGTTAGTGATTTCTGATAAAATTTGTCAGACGCTTGATAAGGATGTTACGTGTTTTATAAATGTTAGACAAGGAGATTCTTGGTTTCACCCAATTGAGTTATCTCGGGAGATAGATTTATATTACACATCAAAGGGAAAACCTGTGGTTGATAATTCTAGGTCGAATAATAAAAATAATTATTCCAGGCCAGTTTCTAAAGTTTTTCTAACTGATGTAAAAAATTCTAAATGTATATTGTCATGTAATGAAAATCATCCTTTGCATAAATGTCCTGTTTATAAAAATATGTCAGTGAGTGATAGAGTTGAGCTGGTAAAGGCAAAAAATCTTTGTTTTAACTGTCTTATGAATCATAAAGTAGTCGATTGTAAATCTAAATTCTCGTGTATTATTTGTAAGAAAAGGCACAATGTAACTTTGCATTTTCCTCGCGAACAAAAAGTAAATAAAGTTGAAAACCAAGAGGTAATTTCACAGGAAATGAGTCATATAAACAAAGGAGGTAATAAATCTAATTTGGATGTTTCGGTTCCAGTATTTCAGCCTTTCCCAGCTAATACTCAAAACAATTTATTTTCAACGACATGTAATTTGGCTAATGATTTAAAAGCTGTGTTACTTAGCACATTGTTTGTTTAATAAAAGATGAATTGGGTAATTTTCATGAGGTACGAGGTCTATTAGACGTTGGAGCAAACTCTAACTTTATGAGTAAAAAGTTAGTAGATAAACTTAATTTGAAAAGAGAAAAGACTAACATTTCTATTTCAGGCATAAATAATTTATCGTTGAATGTTAGATCTAGGGTTAACACAACTGTTTCAAATAGAGATAAGGATTTTCATTTAAAATTAGACTTTTTAGTCGTTCCGAAAATTACAGAATTTACGCCGTCTAGGCCGCTTGAGACTTCTATCCCAGTGTTAAATAACATCAAATTAGCCGATGAAAAATTTAATGTCCCAGGTCCGATTGATTTGCTTTTAGGTGCAGAAAATTTCTATGAATTTTTAAGACCAGGTCAAATTTATCCGCAAACATTAAATACTAAAATTGTGTTACAAAACAGTGTATTCGGGTATATTGTCAGTGGAAGCCTTCCGGCTAGGGGTGAAAGTAGTATACATTGTGGGTTAATTACAGATAATTTGGAATTAGAAAAAATAATTAAAGAGTTTTGGGAAATAGAAAACACAGAGAGAGAGTCTGAGATTTCTAAAACTAAGGAAGCAGAAATTTGTGAAGAACATTTTCTGAAAAATTATTCTAGAACTGAAAATGGACAATATATGGTGAAAATGCCGCTAAATGAAGATCCATCTTGTCTTGGCGAATCAAAACAAAAGGCAATGAATATTTTAAATTCATTATGGAAGCGCTTAGTTAGAGAACCTAAAGTTAATGATCTTTATAAAGCATTTATGGAAGAATATCTAAATATGGGTCACATGGAAGAAGTGATAGAATCTGAAGAGCCAGAAGTCACTTATTATATTCCACATCATTGCGTATCCCGTACAGAATCAAGTAGTACACCATTACGAGTCGTGTATAATGCCAGTTCCTTAACTTCTACAGGGAAATCATTAAACGGTTTGCAGTTTAACGGAGGAACAATCCAGGATGAGTTATTTTCTATAATGTTGCGATTTCGAAAGCATCAGTTTGTTTTTGTAGCTGATATTAAAAAAATGTATCGTATGATATTAATACATCCGACTCAACGTGATTTATTACGAATAGTATTTAAACCTGGGGTGAATGAACCAGTAAAAATGTACAGGTTATGTACTGTTACTTATGGCACAACTAGTGCTCCTTTTTTAGCTACAAGAACCTTAATGCAATTATCCAGAGACGAAGGAAATGAATTTCCTTTAGCTGCGAATGTGTTGTTGCAGGATGTGTACATGGATGACATCCTAACAGGAGCAGATGATTTAGACACAGCGAAGGAGATTCAGCAACAACTGATATCTTTGTTAAATAGAGGAGGCATCGATCTCCATAAATGGGCAGTAAATAATTTTGCTCTTTTATGTAATACTTCAGAATCTGAATATTCTTTTTCTAATGAGACAAAAACTTTGGGAATATTGTGGAGGCCTCAACCAGATTGTTTTGGGTTTAACTTAATTATCGAGCAAAGTGAATTATACACTAAACGATCAGTCTTATCACAAATTGCTAGAATATTTGACCCTTTGGGTTTGATAGGTCCAATAATTACAAGTGCCAAGGTGTTTCTGCAAAAATTATGGTTGCTGAAAATAGATTGGTGTGATTATCTCCCAGTGAAAGAAAATAAGGAGTGGAATGAATTTCTTACGTCCTTAAAATGTGTAAATCTGATCAGTATCCCTAGATGTATTCTTATTGATCAGTCTATTTGTGTAGAACTACATGGATTTTCTGATGCATCTGAAATTGCTTATGGAGCGGTCATTTACGTGAAATCTACTAATTTTTGTGGTGATTCTGCTGTTAAGCTACTCACTAGTAAGTCCAGAGTAGCTCCTCTAAAGCATGTCACTATCCCGCGTCTTGAACTTTCTGCTGCAGTCCTGCTATCTAAATTAATGAAGAAGGTGTTAAGTGCCTTAAACCTAGAAGTTTCTAAAACTTATTTTTGGACAGACAGCACCATTGTACTTGCATGGTTAAAAAAAGAATCCAATGATCTTAAGACATTCGTAGCAAACAGGATATCAATTATACAAAGTTTAACTTCGGTTGAACAGTGGCATTACGTAACTTCTAAGCAAAATCCTGCTGACCTTATTTCTAGAGGTATAGATCCCATCAAGATTCAACAGTGTGAACTGTGGTGGTTCGGTCCAGCATTCCTACAACAGCCTGAGGTGGTCGAGTGTCCCGATAGCAATCCTGCTGAAACCAATGAGCTGTTTTTGCGTGAATTGAAATCACCATCAGTGACTCAAGTATGTGCCTTAGTTAACACTCTTGAACCTTTAGACATAATTAATAACTGTTCTTCGTTCATCAAACTACAAAGAGTAGTAGCATGGTGTAAACGATTCATATATAATTGTAGAAACCCTTTATATCCTACAGCTGGAACTTTATCTAGCAGTGAACTCTCTCAGTCCTTATTGTGCATTGTAAAGAACATTCAAAGGACTTCATTCGTGAAAGAAATCCAGTGTTTAGAAAGGGGTACTGCTATCCCTAACAATAGCAAACTGATAAACTTGTGTCCATTTTTAGACAGTGATGGCTGCATTCGTGTTGGTGGCAGACTGAAAAACAGTAACTTATCTGATCACCAAAAATTTCCTATGATTATTCCTGCAAAACATAATTTTACATTTTGTGTTATTAATTATTTTCATGTTTTATATTTTCATGCAGGTTCAGAAACCACAATGTCTCTCATCCGAACTCAATTTTGGATTTTAGCTGGCAGAAATGTAGTTAGAAAAATTATTTTTAATTGTATTATTTGTAAGAAAATTAATTCTAAAATTTCGCAGCAACAGATGGCTGATTTGCCAGCAGCAAGAGTAACGGTATCCAGAGTATTTACGCGCACTGGATTACACTACTGCGGTCCTTTTGAGGTAAAAAATTCCACAGGTAGGAGTAAACAGGTAAAAAAGGTTTTCATTTGTATTTTTGTATGTTTTACTACAAAGGCATTGCACTTTGAAATTGTCAGTGATTTAACAAGTGCAGCGTTTTTAGCAGCACTTAAACGCTTTATTGCGAGGCGAGGCAAACCTTCTGATATCTTTAGTGATAATGCTCGAAATTTTGTTGGTGCCAATAAAGAATTAAGAGCAATTCTCAGATCTTTATTTAAGGATAAAAGTGAGGAGGAAATTCAAAATTATTTAGCTAATGAAAGAATCAAGTGGCATTTTAATCCCCCTTCAACCCCTCACTTTGGAGGTTTATGGGAGGCAAGTGTTAAATCACTTAAATATCATTTAAAGCGTGTTGTAGGTAAAACTATTTTAAGTTATGAGGAACTCTTGACTCTCATTATTCAAATCGAAGCTGTTCTTAATTCTCGTCCCCTCTGCCCTCTTTCAAATGATCCAAATGATGTTGAAGCTTTGACACCTGCTCATTTTCTTATTGGCTCATCTTTAATGGCCTTACCTGAACCGAATTATACTGAAATCCCTATGAATAGGTTGAGCAGGTGGCAATTAGTTCAAAAATTGACACAACATCTTTGGAAAAAATGGTCATCAGACTATCTAAATAAGCTCTTAAATAGGCCCAAATGGCATAAAGGAAGAGTAGAGATAAAAGAGGGAGATTTAGTTTTGGTAAAAAATCCTGATAATTATAGCCCTTTAAAATGGCATTTTGCAAGAATTGTTAAAATCCATCCAGGCCAAGATGGTATAATTAGAGTTGTAACATTAAAGGATAAGAATGGCACATATAAAAGGCCACTAACAAAAATTGTTGTTTTGCCTCATGTGAATGAAACCACATTAACTACTTGAATTCATACATTTTATTTTAATTAAACAAAAATTTTGTAGTGTAGTGTATTATTATATTTTTGTGTTTATATTTGTAAATTTAACATTTCATTTAGTGTATATGCTGAAAAAAAATTGTATTATTGAGATTGTATTCTAAATTGGGTCTATGTCATTTAGCAGACAACTAAATAGCCGACAAGACATTTAGCAGGCAGCAATTAGACGACAGGACGTTTAGCCGACAAGTACATTTAGTCGACACGTACATTTAGTCGACAGGACAATTAGCCGACAGCGACAGTTAGCCGACAAGACAGATAGCCGACAGAGACAATTAGCCGACAGGACAATTAGCCGATAGGACAGTTAGTCGACATGGACAATTAGCCGACAGGACGTTTAGCAGACAGGATGATTAGCCGACAAGACAATTAGCCTACAGGACATTTAGCCGAAAGGACAATTAGCCGACAAGACGATTAGCCGATAAGACAATTAGCCGACAGGACATTTAGCCGACAGGACAATTAGCCGACAAGACAATTAGCCGACAGGACATTTAGCCAACAAGACATTTAGCCGACAGAACATTTAGCCGACAGGACATTTAGCCGACAGGACGATTAGCCGACAGGACATTTAGCCGAGAGGCTATAGGTTACAGTTTGATTACGGTTAGGTTACGGATAGGTTACAGTACGTTACGGATAGGTTACAATTAGGTTACGGTTAGGTTACCGCCAGGCTACAGTTAGGTTACATTTAAGTTACAGTTAGGTTATAGTTACATCACAGTTAGGATACGGTTAGGTTATAATTAGTTTACGGTTAGCGTACTGTCATGATACGTCTACTATTTTACAGATAGATTACGGTTAGGTTACAGTTATGTTACAGTTAGGTTAGGGTTAGGTTATAAGTAGGTTACGGTTAGGTTACAATTAGGTTACGGTTAGGTTACGGTTATGTTCCATTTCCGTTACAGATAGATTACGGTTAGGTTACGGTTATATTCCCTTTCTGTTACAGATAGGTTACGGTTAGGTTACTGTCAGGGGCGGATTTAAGGGGTCGCGATGGTCGCAATCGCGAGGGTCCCCGCATCCCAAGGGCCCCCCAAATCCTCTTTTGAGTTCAAAGAGAAATGTGATGTTTTGATAAATGGATTTTCTTATTGTTGTTTTTTAAATTTTCAGTTAATATTACAATATCATTTTCATGTAATAAATATAATTTTTTCTATCATTTGCTAGTTCCAGAAATGTTTTAGTTTTCACTTATCTTTTTTTTCCCTTTATGAATTATCAGGACTGTGATCGTTTGTGGACGGATAGGGTGAGATTCAACGGAAACTTGGTTCTGAGCCGAAAGAAGCACTGTTAGAGACATTCTATGACGATTTAATTATACAGATTGAGGGACTAATTAAATCATGGGCCGTCAACCTGAGGCCCCTGAATTTGGGGACCCCACATTTGGTATGCAGTTTTCATAAAGCTGATATTTTAAGTTAATTTTTACTTTGTTACTGATTATCTATACTAATAAAGCTAAGTTTCGCCCTGTCTGTCTGTTTGTGTGCGAATGGCTAGCAAAATGTACCGCCCATAGAAGTCTGAAAATTAAGTGAGGATAGTCCAAGACAGGTCTTAATGCACCCGTGACTCAGATTTTTAATTTTTTAAGAGCCGGGGCCCCTTTAAGTTTCTATGCACTAAATTATTAATAACTTGTCCCCTTTTTATCAATCATCTTCGTTTGGGGGACCTTTCTCCATTTAGTTATTCTCGCCTTTTTACTCTCCATATTCCTGATCTCTCTCCAGATTATTCTCTTTCTACTTTCTACTCCCTGACACCTTGTGGCTCGATACAGGGCCCCTTCAAGTTTTTGTGCAAATAAAAGGTTAATAAATTGCTTCCTTTTAATCCGATCTTCATTTTTTATATCCTTTTTCCATTTAGTTAGTCTCACATTTCTACATTATAGTTTAGATCCTGGGACCCCTAGGCTGCCGTAGGATCCGGTCCAGGGCCCCTTGAACTTTTTGTGTGCCAAGAATTTATCACCCCCTGATTTTCTCATTTTCTCAGTACATAATTTTAAAGTTGAGTCTTGGACTCTTCTTATCAACACCCTCATATTTTTATTGGGGCCCTAGGGCCCTTTTTTAAACATTTACCCAATTTTTTGTGCATTTCTTTAAAATATTAGTCTATGCTTAATTGTGACTAATTGAAGATCTAAAGTGCTAAGAACTTAGATCTTTTAACAAGTTTTCATGTTAGGGCCCTGCTCTTTACTATCAGTTGACCCTTTTTGGGCCCTTTGTTACAGATCCCTTAAAAATGTTCCGATTCACTAGCTTCTTTTTTTAAACAACTTCTTAAGTCCTCCTGCTACTACATGAATGACAGCAGCATTTCCCCGACTTCAACTACCACCAATTTTGAATATTAGTCTGCTTCTTGGGGCCTTTGTTGCAGCTTATTTAAAAACTATCTGATTCTATTACAATTTTCTTTAACATAGTTTTAGCGTCCCCCAGCTACTTTAAAACTACTAAAATAATTTCTTATACCCAACTACATTCCAGTTAAAACAGTGGTTCCCTAGGCCCGGTCTTTTTTAATGCATCTCCCTCCATTTTTGCGTATTTCTTTAAAATTTTATTCTAAAAATTCATACCCTATGCTTAATTTCGTCTAATGGAAGATCTAAAGCGCAAAGTAGCCTTTTAACATGTTTTCATTTAAAAGCCCTGCTCTGAACTACCAGTTGGTCTCTTTTGCAGCTCCTATTATAGCTTCCTTAAAAATGGTCGTATTCACTAGCTTTTCTTTTCTAACTTCTTAGGTCCTCCAACATGAACTAGGAAAATATTTCTCAGACTTCAGCTACCACCATTTTGAATATTAATGGCTTTCTTGGGGCCCTTCTTTAAAAATAATCCAATTCTCTTTTGCATAGTTCTTGGCTCCTCCGGCTACTTTATAAACTACTAAAAAATTTCCTTATATCCAACTACATTCGAGTTAAGATTGTGGTCCCCTGGGACGTGGTACATGGTGCCTTGAAGTTTTTGTGCCCTCAATTGTTAATAATTGCCCCCTTTTAATCCGATCTTTGTTAAAAGGAACTTTTCCATTTAGTTAATGAAGGCCCTGGCTCCATGGGGTCCGGCCCGGAGTCCCTTGATCTTTTTGTGCGTCACGCATTTTCCCTGTAGCAGAAACAGTGCTGCAGATTTTTTTATACCTTGCAGATCAATTCTAACAACTTTCAAAAAATTCTGGGGTAAGAAAATTAACTAAAATATAATTTTTGTCTCTAGATTTATTGTATTTTCTTCTTGTATTTTCTTTGCAAATGCAAGTTTTACTTATTTTATGGGCTACTATAATTTTTTATGATAGTAAGCTTGGCCCAGTATTCTTGGTTCGCAGATAAATTTAGGTTTGCTGCAGATTAACACAGAAAATTCTGCTACTGGGCGCATTTTTTACCCCCTAATTCTGTCACTGTCAATTCATAAATTTAAAATTGAGTCTTCGACTCCTGTCTCAACACCCTCATATTTTTATTGGAGCACTAGGGCCCTTTTTAAGCACTCCCCCCCCCCCCACACCCATTTTTTGCGCATTTCTTTAAATTTTTATTCAAATGATTAATTTATACTCTATGTGTAATTTCGACTAATTAAAGATCTAAAGTGACTACTAGAACCTTTTAACATGTTTTTATCTCAAGGCTTTGCTCTCAGCTATCAGTTGACCCCTTTTGGGCCCCTATTATCGCGACCTTAAAAATGGTCTGATTCACTAGCTTTTTTTCTAACAACTTTTTAGGATTTCCATCTACCCCTCATATTTTTATTGGGGCCTTAGGGCCTTTTTAAGTATTTCCCCTTATTTTTAGCGCATTTATTTAACTTTTTATTCTAATGATTAATTTGTTCGTTATGTTTAATTTCGACTAATTGGAGATTTAAAGAGGTAAATACTAGGACCTTTTAACATGTTTTCATCTTAGGACCCTGCTCTCAACTATCACCGTGGCACCTTTTGATCCCCCTATTATAACTCCCTTAAAAATAGTCCGATTCCTTGCTTTTTCTTTTCTAACAACTTGTTAGGTTTTTCAGCTACTCCATGAACAACAAAAAAAATTCTCAGACTTCAGCTACCACCAATTTTGAATATTAATCACCTTCTTGAGGCCCTTGATCCGATTCCCTTGCAATTTTCTTTAATATAGTTATAGGGTCCTCCTGCCACGTTATAAACTACTAAAAAATTTCCTTATACCCTTGCTACCAACTTTTTCGAATATTAATCTTCTTTTCGGCATCAACTTACGTTTACTCACAACAGTCGTAAATTAAAATTAACGCTACTGTTAAAGGTAAGTGATTAACTTTAGAGGTGGGGGTATTTAATCCGTAAATTAAATATTGGGTTAATGTTAAAAATACTTTGTTAAATTTATAGATGGAGGGGGCACCTTCCACATTCTTTCCTCGGCTTTTTATTATGAAAGTTTATCTTGGACTTTTGTTACCACCATTTTCGAACGTTAACGGCGCATTCTTTTCTCGGTTTCTATGGCTCGATTTCATCGAAAATTGGTTCATTCAATTTAGTTTAAGATTGTTATACAGATTTTAGTTCCATATTCTACCATTAGGGGAAGCAATATAATCTAATCTCGGGTTCTATGAGCCCGATAACTATGGGGTTTGGGTCATTCAACTTGATTTTCGATTGTCTTCGGCCGTGCGGAGCACTTCGGGTATACGCTACCTCAGACAGTGGCAACCTAGGTCACACGTTCGTTCAGAAAGAGACAGTGGCATAGCCAGGGAGGGGTTTTAAATGCTCTAGATACCAGTAATATTTTAAAGTTTTCTTCGTCTTGATTACTAGCACAAAATTCTCCAATTAGATAAGGCGAACTGAACTTTACAAAATCACTGGTATCCAGAGCATTTGGACCCCCACCCTGGCTACGCCACTGGAAAGAGGTTTGTTGGGAACACACTCGACGCTGCCGAAGCCATTGGGGCCCAGGAAAAACTAAGTTCATTTGAAAAACTCTATGATGCCAAAGGCATTGGGGCACCGATTTTCCGAAGATATAAAATCATACAAACTTGAATTTTGTTTAAGGTTATTTTAACTTGACCCGGCCAATGCCGGACGGGTCAGCTAGTAATCAATATTTTATTATTGCAATAGTTTATTATTGCATCGTAAGTGTTTATACTTTTTCCCTCTCATAAAATTCTCCGCATCCAGATCAAAAATGACACAGGACAATCAAATATATCATGACTGTCCAAGACAATGTCCTACATAGTTTTCCCCAATATAATTTTTTTTTCATTTTAGCAGATGTTTTGCTAATCGCAGTTGTGAATGTGGCACTTTTACATTTTTCGGACTATTTTTTATAGCATTCGCTAATAAGACACACACAATTACAAACTTATATGCAGATTAGTTAATTAAATTGGTGTTTAAAAAATATCTGTCATATATACATATAATCCTAATGATACGAATTTATGAAACGATTTTATGAAACGACTGATTGTATTTCATAGCTATTATTTCTAAAATATGAAATCCTTGGCGGTGAAATTAGCATCAATTGTCCGTATTGATCCGCGTATGTCAAAAATAGTATTAGAATTTTAAAATTTGATTTAGTTTTCGAGGTATTAATTTTTTTTTCTAATTGTAACAATATTTTTTTAATGATGGCAACTAGATGACTCCATTTTTGTGGAAAAAAGGGAGGAAAGGGAAAAATATATGGATTATTAGATTTATTTTCCTTTTAGTCAATTTCAAATTCAAATTCAAATTATCTTTTATTTCAATCAAAAGTGAAGACAATATTGTGATAATATTTTTAATATGTGTGCAATTTTTTTCTCATATTTTAGAAAAGGTTACTATTTTATATTGTTGCCAATTTTAAAAACAGCGCAAAGAACAATATTTCATTTCAATTAAAAAATTATTTACACGTGACTATTATACGTTTGGAGGGGCAGACTTCCCTAGTATTTATATAAAAATGCAGTGCAGATGGTTATAGCCCAAGAGCCGACAGCACAAAAACCTAAGTTATCAAGTACAAGAAGAAAAACCTTTATTTTATGGGAGAGTAGAAGTAGGGGAATCTGTTGACCAATTAAAACATTGGCCAAACAGAGTTGCTGTGGTTAGTGTGGAAGACTTAAGACACTAGTTCTAAAACAAATTCATTTTATTCGAAGCAAGATGATATGATATACAATATAACAGCTGAACTTCGCCGTCAAATCATAATATAAAAATAAACTAATATCTAATGATTCTACATTATGACAAGTTATGCAAACGTACAAAAAAATTCACGAAGCTACTAATCCAAAATCAGTCCAGACCTTTATACACCCGGTAACAGCAATTGTTTTGCATAAAAACTGTTGCCAATCGATAGATACAAACTTACTCAGAATACATCCGAAACTCCGGTCATGCGAACGCAACTTAAACGCCATTGGCTGCAAACTATGACGTCACAAGTCAGCCGTTCACGGCGAAAGATGAGATACCGAAATCACTGTTACTGACAGTTACTCAGTAACGGCACTTGCCTCAAAAGCTAATACGCATGAATGAAAATGCCGGTCGTTTCGGATGTAAACAAGAACAAGAGAGGGTGAAAAATAAACGTGCATCAATAGGAAGTAAATACTTTAAAGCTTTAACATTCAAGTTAAACTTCACTGAATGTTTAAATAAACAATTGATGCATAACAATCGGCCTCCTTTTTCACCATCTCTTGAGCTTTACAAAAATATGGAAAAGGTACATATAGGTACAAAAAATTACAAATACATGAAAAATTCAACAAGTTCAAAAATGTAAAACTTCAAAAAGTTCAACAACAACAAAGGTTACACTTTAAATTCAAAAACAACAATCTGATCAATGTCAGGTCATATAAGACTTTATTGGCAAGGCATTGACCAGAGTGAAGAACATTGTAGTGAAAAACTATAACCCCCCAATAAAACTTTAAATATCAAAAATACTTTTACAAAATTTCAATAACTGCTCTTTAATCTGTGGCTTTGTGAAGCTGTCTGCAAGATTAAATTTACTAGCAATATATCTAAGTTTAAAAACTTTATCAAAAACTAGATTTCTAAGAAAAAGATACTTTATATGAATATGTTTGGTTTTCTGATTTTCAAAAGGAGAATTAGAAAAGGCTATCGCAGCTTGGTTATCACAGAACAGAGTACAATCCCTCAAGTTCAAGTTAAGCACCTCATTTAGCAAAACATTTTTGACCCAAATTAATTCTTTTGCAGCTTCAGTTAAACTGACATATTCGGCTTCCATGGTAGAAAGACTTATACATTTTTGTTTAAAAGTCTTCCATGATATGGGCGTTTCATCCAGAAACAAAATATACCCACCCATAGAAACACGATCGTCTCTGTTTGCTGCAAAATCTGAATCTGAATAACATGAAAGATTTAATTGACTGACTCTGGATAACTCTAGTTTATATTCTTTAGTATATTTTAAATAACCTAACAATTTTAGTAAACTATTCCAGTGAGTAATTCCAGGATTTGATTGAAATTGGGATAATAAATTAACTGCATACATTATATCAGGTCTAGTTCTCCCAGCTATAAAAGACAAACATCCTATAAGATTTCTGTATGGAAACCTAGACATAATTTCTATTTCTTCCTTAGTGGAAGGTGAATCTTGCTTTGACAAAACCAAGCCCTTGGGAATAGGTACAGAGCTTACAGGGAATTTAAATTCTGCAAACATTTCACAAACTTTCTCAATATACGAGGTTTGGTGAATGTACAGGTGATTTCCTATCTCTTCAAACTCTATGCCCAATAGCTTTCTGGTTGTCCCCATAATCTTTAAATTAAAATGTTTTTGCAGCAAATTTAACCCATAATCCAAATCATCTTGAGTTTTACCAAAAAGAACCATATCGTCAACATAAAGTAAAAGAATCAATCTGGACTGAAACATGTATACACAATTACACCAATCGAGTTTATGAAAATCTAATTTGGATAAAACATCATCCACTTCAAAGAACCACTGTCTGCCAGATTGATGCAGACCATAAATGGCCTTATTCAACTTACAAACTTTATTTCTTTCTTTAATAAAACCCTCAGGTTGGTGCATGTATACAGTCTCATCTAGATTAGCATAAAGATAAGCGTTGTTGACATCTACCTGGACATTAACCCATTTTAACAGACATGAAAATATGGCAAAGAATAATCTAACTAGTGAAAAACTTATGACTGGACTGAAAACTTCCTCATAATTTTCTCCTTTAACTTGGTTGAAACCTTTTGCTACCAATCTAGCCTTATACCTAACTATTTCATTTTTCTCGTTCCTTTTTAAGGTATACACCCAACGGTTACCAAGAATCTTAGCATCTTTTGGTGGTATCACAAGATCCCATACATTACGCTCATGCATAACATTTAACTCTTGGTTCATTGCGTCCCTCCAATTTGATGCTTCAGGTGTTTTAATGGCTTGATTGTAGGTTTGAGGAATTTTAATTTCAGTTAAGTTGGCCTCACCTATATTTAAAAGATTAGTTACATTACCAGATTCTTTATTTTTACTGCTAAAATCAAACAAGTTTTTATCACATTCTATTTTATTTGTTTTACAATAATCTATTAATTCATTAAAAGATCTAATTCTAGTATTTGTTCCTTCTATGCCATAATAAATGTCTGTTTTATCCCTTCCTGTTTTACGTGTTACTGCCTTACGGGTCCATGGAATAGATCTACAAGGTTTTAAACTAAACCGCTCTGAACTCTGGTCTTGATCTGACACACTAACTCTTTCAATGTCATTCCCCAATTGAGGTGTATTCTCAGGTTCATCAAAAATATCTCCATCTTCTGGAAAGTCAAAAAGTGAAAAATTAAATTTTTGTTCTTTTAGTTTTGAAACGATATCTACCCCCCTTTTAGTTTCATCAAACTTAACGTTAATAGTTTCAACAACTTTATTTTCCTGTATTAACCAAATTCGGTAGCCTTTTGTTGTATGAGCATACCCACACATGATCCCTAGTTTAGCTCGCATATCAAGCTTCCTTCTGACCTGCCTGGGCACTCCAACATATGCTACACAACCGAACTTTTTAAAGTGAGAAACCGAGGGTTTTCTGCCTGAATACATCTCAAAAGGGGTCTGTTTATTTTGTTTGTGACAAACCCTATTCCAGGTATATGAAAAACAATGTAAGGCTTCAGCCCAAAATTTTTGACACAAGCCACTAGCATTGAGGAGAGTTTTTATACCATCAAGAGCAGTTAAATTGAAACGCTCCGCAATGCCATTCATTTCTGGGCTATACGGATTCGTTTTCTCGTGACCAATTCCCTGCTTTTCTAAAAAATTCTCAAAATCTTTGTTACAAAACTCCATGCCACCATCAGTTCTGATAGAAATTATTTTCTTACTTAAGTACCTTTCGGCCCTACTCTGGAATTTCAAAAACGTCTGAAATACATCAGACTTATTCCTGATGGTGTACACAGTAACAAAACGAGAAAAATCATCAATGATGGTAAAAAAATATCTACTCCCCCCATGCGATGTCACCTGTAAAGGCCCGCACAAATCCATGTGTAAGAGCTCCAGAGCAGTTTTAGACCTTACTTTATTTATTGCCCTAAATGATGTTCTTTTAGATTTTGCAAGTTTACAGGAGATGCAATCCTCGGCTAACTTTGACAGCTTTGGAAGTCCTTTAACACTTTCATTTTTACATGTGTTAATTAAGTATTCATTATTTACATGGCAAAATCTTTCGTGCCATAATTCATTCAAATTAATTTTTTCAGAATGATTAGCTGAAATGTCAGCCGAGTTGCTTTCCCCTTTACACATGGAATTATAATGAGAAGGTTTTAAAAAATACAAATCATTTTTTCTAACTGCATAAAATAACCAATTCCATTCTTTGTCATATACTACAAGTTTACTTTTACTACCTACAAAATTCGCTCCTAACTTTTCAAGCTTACTGCCAGACAAGAGATTCCTTCGTAAATTTGGATTATATAAAACATTTTTTAAAATAATCTGATTAAAACTGCCATCTTTACATTTTACAAAAAAATTTACAGTACCCTTTCCCTGAACAGGACTTTCTTTTTCTCCAACAGCAAGTGACATCTGCATATTTGAAACAGGCTCAAAATCCAAAAACAAATTTTTGTTATTGCAAAAATGAGCCGTAGCAGCTGTGTCAAAGACCCAGCTACCACTTTGGCCAAAGTCAGATGAATTAGCTTCATATGGAGAAATTTCAATTAAACTAGCCTCTTGTTCAGAGAAAGTACATTTTACATTATTACAATTTACTTTACTACATTTTACATTACTACATTTTAATTCAATATTACTAGTTTCTGAAAATTTATTTTTAAATTGAGAATTTCTAGAATGAGAGCCTTTAGGTTGATAATTTTTAGATTGACCTTTAAGTTTACAATTAGCAATTAAGTGACCATAAGATTTACAACAATAACAAGGACCTATTAATTTACTTTGCTTAACATTCTTATTTTTAGAAAATTTACTTTGATTTACATAATTGTCAGATTTATAAGAAGATTTACCTGTTTTACACTCAGCTATTTCACCAGAAAAAGCAACATTATCTGCAAGGTCTCTCTTTGCTAATTTCAGGCGGTTCTCCTCTAGCAGCAACTCCGATTCAATCTTGTCTGGAACAAATTCCGTATCTGGCCAACGATAAATCGCTTGTACTGTTGATTGGAACTCCTCTGGTAAACTCCGGATCATCTGATACCCCAAATACAGAGGCTGTAATGTATGTCCAACTTCCCGAAGGCGTTCAGCAGCTTGTTTCACTCGGCAGAGGAAAAGGCCAAGATTCTCACTGGGATTATATCGGACACTAAAAAACTCATCCAGCAGATGTATGACTCGGGCTCTTGTAGATGGTTCAAAATGATCTTTTAAAATTTTCCAGGCAGCAGCTCCACTAGTTGTACCAGCGATTAAAGGCTTAAACTCAGGCGATAAGGTCCGATAGATTATTGTATATGACCTAGCTTTTCTTAAATTCATCTCGCTTCTTTCCCTCCAAGTCAACTGGTCTGTGACAGGAACTGTTTTATCATCTTTCCCTGCTTTTGGTTCCGACGATTCCCCCGTTTCTTTCACCTCACTTTCTGGATCAGGATTCTCAATGTAGTCCCATGCTCCAAAATGCATTAACAGGACTTTCACTTCTATCTTCCATGTTTCCCAATTCGTAGAGGTCAAAAGAGCAATGTTAGATAATTCCATCTTTAACACGGCCTCCGTCGAAGGAATTGTAAACACACTTCAACAATGTTGGTAAGGTTCACGAAAAAACATCCGAAGAATTGACGAAAACATTACGAAAGTCCATGGGAGACGTCGAAAAAATTCATAACAAACGTCGAAAAAAACGTCATTCAGAAACATCTGAACTCCAGCAAAGAGGTACATTTTATAAGAAACAGGAAAAGTTCATCAGCGCTTAGCAGGAAAAAAACATTATCTTCACTTCCACAGGGCCACTGGGCCCATAACCTGTTGACCAATTAAAACATTGGCCAAACAGAGTTGCTGTGGTTAGTGTGGAAGACTTAAGACACTAGTTCTAAAACAAATTCATTTTATTCGAAGCAAGATGATATGATATACAATATAACAGCTGAACTTCGCCGTCAAATCATAATATAAAAATAAACTAATATCTAATGATTCTACATTATGACAAGTTATGCAAACGTACAAAAAAATTCACGAAGCTACTAATCCAAAATCAGTCCAGACCTTTATACACCCGGTAACAGCAATTGTTTTGCATAAAAACTGTTGCCAATCGATAGATACAAACTTACTCAGAATACATCCGAAACTCCGGTCATGCGAACGCAACTTAAACGCCATTGGCTGCAAACTATGACGTCACAAGTCAGCCGTTCACGGCGAAAGATGAGATACCGAAATCACTGTTACTGACAGTTACTCAGTAACGGCACTTGCCTCAAAAGCTAATACGCATGAATGAAAATGCCGGTCGTTTCGGATGTAAACAAGAACAAGAGAGGGTGAAAAATAAACGTGCATCAATAGGAAGTAAATACTTTAAAGCTTTAACATTCAAGTTAAACTTCACTGAATGTTTAAATAAACAATTGATGCATAACAGAATCTAATGATCCATGTCTGCCGAAAGTGAATGCATAAGCTAAAAATTAATACCACCGGTGGTTCACTCGTAGGTTTATCATTGTGTTTTCCTGCTCCCAGTCTTCCATGTTTTCATATTTTTGTTTGAGGACAAACACGATGATAAACCTACGAGTGAACCACTGGTGGTATTTATTTTTGACTTATGCACCACTTCACTTCCGGCAGACATGGATCATTAGATTCCCCTACTTCTACTCACCCATAAAATAAAGGTCTTTTTCTTGTGCTTGGTAACGTAAGTTTTTGTGCTGTCGGCTCTTGAACTATTATAAAACAACTCGTGGAGCTTCGAATCCTTTTTATATCCATAAAGCACTTGCCATTCTTTGAGCCCAGCTGTGTAACGAAAAGGTGAAAAATATAATTTAATTTGGTTATAATGGATGAATTTATTTGATTTCTGAAATTGGTTTATTAAAACATGAAATTAAAACTATAAGCAAGATAATGCCATGCAGTGCAGACCGCTGCAGCCCCATGCATTAAAACCCCATTACATTTATATCTTATTTCATGAAATAAATGAGCCAAAAACAAAAAGCAGCAAAAAGAGGTTTTGAGTTAAGGCTCAGCAGATGGTAAAATATTGTCTCCTTAGTTTCTGATTAATTTTGGTTGGAATTATCATTTTATGTTCTTAAAAAATTGAAAGGAAAATAAGATGCACAATTTTAGCACATTTATCCGTCACAGTATCTAAGTTCGTGTAAAATAATCTGATGTAATTTGAATATGAAATGAACTTCGTATAATTAATCGTTAACGATTGAATACATTTTAATTTATTTGTTAGTAATTATTGTAATTAAGTTTTGAATAGCTATTATTTTTAAACTAGCTGACCCGCCCGGCATTGCCCGGACCCGTGATGAATGACTCTTAAATGAACCTCAAATTTGTATGACTTTATATCTTTAACTCCATTTTGTCTGAATTTATATTTTTAAATGAAAAAATACTGAATTAAAAGTATATGCTATTTGGTATTTTATTTTCTGCGTAATTAGATTTTTTTGAGTCTATGCTTAACAAAAGCGAGCGAAACCGTGACGAAACACTCAGGTTTTTACTAGGGCGAAACCGCGACGAAACACTAAAGTTTCTACAGATTTCACCAAAAATTTCATACCATTTTATTTTGTAAAAAATATTTCTACCCGTCCGAACGTTTCATAATTTTTGTAGGTGATCTAAATCTAGTCTATTGAGATTCTCTAAAAAGACTGTGTACATACGGATGTTTAGTTACTTTTAGCATACAAAAAATATCGTCTGCGCGAGGCGCGAAGTGACCCGAGTTCGCCGGTTATTTGAAAGGGTTAAAATTCAAATTTTTAAAACCGATTGCACCATCGATTAGAAGAAGATTTTATCTTTAAGAACATATTTTTGGTTTGTCGGTACCTCTAAAATTACACCCTGTAGGGGCGTTGCCATAAGGGGGGAAATATATATATATATATTTTTTTTTTGTGTGAAAAAATGACCTTTTTTTAATTTTCTTTTTAAAAAGGTTAACCGCGATATTTTTTTTTGAATTGATTACGGGATTTGAGACATAAGGGTATCTTTTAGAATATGTCTTCCGTTTGTAACTTTAGTAAGCGGTTTGGCCGATGTAAGTTAATGTGACAAAATACACCCCCACCCGGAATTACTTCTTTTCGATGTTCATTTCTCATGATGCGTAAATAAGGCTTGCTTTTCCCTCTCGTTGACTGAGATGAGTTTTTAATAAGAGTGCGTTGCGATTGTTAATGAATAACTCAGCTTATAAGTAGATATTTTAGAATTGTGAGTCTCACATGTATCAGGAAAGGCCTTGGGCTACCCTCACAAAAATTTTCCGCTTTGTACGTGCTGTAGATTTCGCTAGCCATCGCGAATACACACACACAGAGCGAAATTTTCTTTTCTTAGTATATATTATAAATATACCCAATTTTTCAAGATGGAAGGGCCCCTAAAAAGTTCCAGTGAGAGAGGCCCCTCACTTAATAAATCCGCCCCTGGTTACTGTTATGTTCCATTTCCGTTACAGATAGTTTACGGTTGGATTATGGATAGGTTACAGGTAGGTTACAGTCATGTTACATTTAGCTTATAATTAGTTTGCGTTACGGTTAAGTTACCGATAGTTTATAGTTACGTTACAGTTAGGTTACGGTTATGTTATAATTAGATTAAGGTTAGGTTGCAATTAGTTTACAGTTAGGTTACGGTTAGGTGATAATTTGTTTATAATTAGATAGAAGGTATGTTACTGTTAGGTTACCGTTAGGTTAGGTAATGTTTATGGTAGAGTTAGATTAAGGTTACCAATTAGATTACTGCGCCCAGGGCTTAAATTCTAACAAAAAAACGTTCCGGAGCCCTAATATTCTGCGCTACCGGTACAACAACTGTACCGTTCCACCCCTCCCCCCTGCCCCTGTATTCTGCATATTTATATTTCGTACATTAATTGCACAATTTAAAGCATTTTTTTCTTTAGCAAAATAAAAATTTTAAATATATCTATCAGCATATACTTAGCTGTCGACTATTCCACTTTTTAGTTATCACTTCTTCTCAATAGTAAAAATCCGTGCCTATTTTTTATGTTAATTAATTGCAGAATTCTGCGATTAAATAGGGTAACGATTATGATTAGGAAATGGTGTTAACACAAAAAAGGGATAGTTCGCAACTATGCATTTTTAAGAAAAGATGAATGAAATTTACAGAAATGAATATTTATATGCTGAAGAATGGAACAATGTTTTACAATTTCCTGTAAAAGGTGTATATCTTAAACTATAATAATTTCCTTCCGCATAACAATCTTTTGCGGTGAGTCCCTGAAAATTAGATAAAATTAAAAATTTGACAACGTTATCAGAAAGAATCTATGCTTTTATAGAAAAAGGGGAAACACTGCTCGATTGCTTTCTATCAGAATAACAATACATGGTAATTATATCTACTTACAAAGTAAAGTGACTTCGTATAGGTGCAGGGAGCCTTAGCGTGGATACCGCTCATGATACAAAATAAATAGAAAAATCACTAACGGGATTTTTATACTCGTACGCAATAGAAGACAAAAAACCTCGAACAAACAAAACGTCAAGCTGATGCTTGTTGGATAAAACAGAAAATATTCTTTTCAAGTTAGATATCGAAATAATAAAAAGAAAACCCAGCCAATAAAAAATTATCCTACTGTCACAAAAGAAAATCGAACTGAAAGCAAATTTATTGTTCACTCTCTTGAGTGGCGCCGTATGAACACGTCGCCGATATAAATTTGAAATAGAAAAGCACGATTTCTGTTTCCCCTTCATTCTGATCAAAATAGCATTAAAATGATTTGAAGTGGAATATGATACGTAATTTTAAAAGAAGATTTTTTTTTTTCAATACATGAATAAATAAAATTTTAAATGTAATACAGATTGAGCTCGAGTCAGTCTAAGCCTAAAAACTGATATAAAAATTGAGTACGTTTTATCTCCATCTCTTACGTGTGTGACACATTACGTCACATATAAGTGTTTTGGTAAAAAGAATGCAAAAGCTTGGAGATGGGAAGGAAAGGAAAAGGTAATTTAGGCTTCGGTTTTTCGGAAGCGCTAATGCACTGGGCTCCGGCGCAAATTAAACCCTGGTTACAACCGAATTTTATACAGTGTAATTTTATATCACACTAGCTGACCCACCCGGCGTTGTCCAGGTCCATCATAATAACCTTAAATAAAACTCAAGTTTGTATGATTTTATATCCTTTGAAAATCTGTTAAATAAACATAGTTTCGGAAGTCCCATTACCTTCCACAGCCTCTCGTGTGTTCCCAACAAATCTCTTTCCGAAAGAACCTGTGATCTGGGTCCCCGCTACCTAAAGCAGTATGTACCAGAAGTGCTCCGCACGTGCCGAAGATAATCGAAAACCAAGTCGAGTGAACCAAACTTCGTTGTAATCAAGCCCATAGAAACCGAAAAATGAATGCATCATTAATGTTCGAAAATGTTGGTAACTGAAGTGTAAGATAAACTTTCATAATACAGAAAGTAGCTGAATTGTAATCTAACTTAAATGAATCTATTCCCGTTGAAATCGGACCCCTAGAACCCGAGGAAAGAATACACCCCTAAGCGGTGGAAGGTTGCCCCCCTCCCCCTCTATAAATTTCACGGACTTTTAAAATTAACGAAATATTATTTAATAAACGGATGAAATCTCGGGCGGCAAACAACGTAGCTACGCTACTGCACCTAACGAAAATTTTCATATGAATTCGACATTCGTTTTATTCGATGTTAGCATAATGAGGCCCCGATGTAATTATGAGCGCGCTAGAGGGCGAAGCCAGCAAGTTTAATAAAATGTTATTATTATTACGCTTATATGTTAAAGCCTCGATAACTCGACATCCTCATAAATAAGTGTATTTAGTTAATATTATTATTTATACATTTGCTCTAAAAAATGGATAACTTGAAGATTCATTAATCTGTTTTATTATATATCGAATAACAAGTTATACGGTTAAACCTTGATGAATCCTCAAGCTTATAAATCTATGTTTTTATTTAAACAATTATGATTGGTCATTGTGATTAAAACCTTGATAACTCTATACCTCATAAAGCAGTGCTTCTATTGCAATAGAATATAATTAATTTTCTTTACATCCGCAATAAAATCAAAATAACATGTTATCTCCAAACGATCTGTCTAAACGCAAAAACCTAGTTACTTCGCCATCTCTTTAATTTTATATTTCAATCAGTTTGATATAAATTCTGTATGATTTCCAAAAAAACCTCGAAAAGTCGTCATCCTTAATCATCTGTGATTCTATTAAGTCGAATGTCATTAATGAATTATATATATCCAATCTTGATAACGACATTCTCACAAATTTGTCATTTTGCGCATCGAATTTATGTAATTTATATATTAAAAGATCAGTGATTCGCCAGCCTTATAAACCTTTGTTGAAAGAAGTAATATTTATTTGTTACTGATATGGGGGCACTATAATATCGATAGTTCATCAATTTCATAAATCAGTGCTTTTACTCAATCATCATTAATATTTTATACATATGCATTAAAACCTCAATAACTCGTCAGCTACTAAGAGTGTGTTTGTATTTAACTGTAGAATAAGTTTTCAGCGAGATCGGATTTAACGACAACCCAGTTTTTAGCGAGGAAAATTGAATAAAACGTATACCAATAAAAGAAAGTTTCGCTCTGTCTGTGTGTATGTGAGTGAGTGAGTGTCTGTGTGTCTGCGTTTGATGACTAGCAAAATCTACCGCACGTAGAAGTCTGAACATTTAGGTGAGAACAGTCCAAGTCCAAGACATGTCCTTATGCAACTGACAATCAGATTTTTCTTTTTTTAAGGGTCGAGGCCCCTGTGCCTTTTTTATGCTCTAAATTGTTAATAACTTACCCCCTTTATATCCGATCTTCTTCGTTCTTGGGGCCGATTTTCCATTTAGTTATTCCCTCATTTCTATATTCCAGTTAAGACCCTGGCAGCCTGTGACCCGGTACAGCACCCCTTGAAGTTTTTGCGCCCTAAATTGTTAATAAATTGCTTCCTTTTAATCCGATCTTCATTTTTGGTATCCTTTTTTCATTTAGTTATTCTCCCATTTCTACACCCCAGTTAAGACCCTTGCTCCATTCTCCCCCGTAGGGCCCCGTAGATCCCTTGAATTTTTTGTGCGCCATGAATTTTTCACCCTCTAATTTTCTCACCTTCTCAGTGCATAATTTTAAAACTGAGTATTGGACTCTTCTCCCAGGACCAACACCCTCATATTTTATTTGGGCCCTAGGACAATCATCTAAGCATTTACCCAATTTTTGGCGCATTTCTTTAAATTATTATTCTAAGGAATAATTCATAACTCTATGGCTAATTTTGAATAATTGAAGATCTAAGACCTTTTAACATATTTTCATGTTAGGGCCGTGTTCTTAACTATCACTTCGCTTCTTTTGGGCCCTTTATTGTAGCTCCCTTAAAAATGACCCGATTCATTAGCTTTTTTTTTCTAATAACTTCTTAAGTCTTCTAGCAACTCCATGAACGACAAAAAAATTTCTCACTTCAGCTACCACCATTTTTGAATATTAATCTTCTTCTTGGGGCCTTTGTTGCAGCTTCTTTAAAAACGATCTTACTCTATTACAATTTACTACTTCATAGTTCTTGCGTCCTACAGCTACTTTAAAACTATTAAAAATTTTTCCTTTACCCAACTACATTCCAGTTATCCTGCCCGCTTGGCCCGGTCCTTCTTTATATCCAAGCTACCCCCTTTTTCGAATATTAATCTCCTTTTTCGGCAACAGCTTACGTTTACTCACTACATCCGTAAATTAAAAATAAAAATCGCGTTACGTTAACCCTTAAATGCGCGATTTTTTATTTTGCTTCGAAATAAATTATATATGATTCTCTGAAAGGTTTATTACACAGGAAAAATAATAAAAAAAAAATCAGAGATACATTTTTCATATAATACGGCAATCTTTTCTTCTGTTGCGCATCTGCAATACAAATAATAACTACTGTTGTGTGGCTGTTTTACGCTAAAATATTGCAAATCAGTAAATGTTTTAATACCTATGTCTCCAAATACCTTATTTCATATAATTATTTATTTTATAAAACTTAACCTTTAACCCCTTAATTCTCATGATAGAATACGTTCTAGAAATTACGTACTCCAGAGTATCTGACTTTACACAAGAAAGTTTCAATGGTTAATTTCGCTTTATTAAAATACGGAATGTCTGTTATTAATTAAAACAAATATTGCTATTTTTATCTCCTGGTGTGATTTAGGTATATACGAATAAAAAAAAAATCTATTAAATTAAAAAAAAACTGTTCTTTGTCCCTACGCACTAAAGGGTTAAAGGTAACTTTAGAAAAGGGATTTCATCCGTTTATTAAATAATATCGTGTTAATTTTAAAAGTAGACCGTGAAATTTACAGAGGAGGAGGGAGGCAACTTTCCACCGCGTAAGGATAAATTGTTTCCTCGGGTTATAAGGGCCCAATTTCAACGGGAATTGGTTTATTTAACTTAGATTACAATTCAGCTACTTTCTGTGAAAATACTACTTTCTGTGATTATGAAAGTTTATCTTAGACTTCAGTTAACGATATTTTCGAACATCAATGATGCATTCGTTTTTCCGGTTCTATGGGCTTGATTACTACGAAGTTTGGCTCACCAGACTTGGTTTTCGATTGTCTACGATACGTGCGGGAGCACTTCCGGCACATGCTGTGTTAGGTAGCGGGGACCCAGATTACAGGTTCGTTCGGAAAGACGTTTGTTGGAAACACACGAGACGCTGTGGAATGCAATGGAACAACCGAAACTAGGTTCATTTAAAAGATTTTCAAAGTATATAAAATCATACAAACTTGAGTTTTATTTAAGGTTATTATGATGGGCCAGAGCAACACCGGGTGGGTCAGCTAGTGTGATATAAAATTGCATTGTATAAAATTTGGTTGTAACGTAGGGAAGTAAAAAAAAACAAGCAAAAAATTCATACCGCACAGTTTGTTTTTTATTTTTAATTCGATATAGATTTCGTTATTCATATGTCTAACTGTTTTATACGTTTAATGTAATATGTTGAAACATCACAAAGAGATTATTATTTGTTAAAAAACCTTGTTTATATGACTTACCTTTTTCTACATAAACGTACATAGCAGCAAACGTACATAGCAGTAATCCTTATCTCAGTTCATAAAATATTTTTTTTTTTTTTTAATGCCAATTGCCCATATCCGTTTATTTTTCAAAAAAAATCAGGAAAATTCAACAAACTTTTGTATCGGAACATTATTTGTATTATAAAATTTATCAAATAATGATATTTTTGAGCAAAATGAAAAAAAAAATAGTTAAAATTCTCACCGATAAGCGAAGTTTTAGGAGCCTCATTATAAAAACGTATGACAAATAGACAGATTATGGATTCTTAAAATAGTCTCACACTAAAAAATTGAATTTGATTGTTTAGTATCTGAATGAAAATAGCTGTATATTTTGTGCTTGTAAGAAATAAAAATGGTTCTATGTGAATGCGTTAGAAAATAGCCAATTTGGATTTGAGAAAATCATTAAAAAAAAAAAAAAAAGAAAGAAAGAAAAGAAAGAGAAAAAAATCACTCCCGGCTTTGCCTGCAGGCACAGGTAGATTTCGAAGTTAAGTACTAATTTCACCAAAAAGGCTAAATCAAGATAAGAGATAAACACAGTTTGACAATTTTTTCTGGTCGCTTTTAACGAGTTTTTAATTTCATTTTTCTGAACTGGTTTTATCAGAATCATGTTAAGGCTGTGTTCTCAACTACACTGCTCAACAAGGTTGATATTTTCTGACACAATGACCTACAGATTTTTTAACGTAATTGTATAAAATTGGCAGACCTACTACAAGGGATTTTTCTCCCTTCGTTCAGTGTTTTTTTTTCCTTTTGTTGGGAAATTTGGTTCAAACTGTGACAGTATTTTCTGAAACATCTATTGTGTTTACAAAAAAAAAAAAAAAAAACGGAAAATGTCTTTCAATTACATAGTTTCCGTATAACAACACCTTCCAATTTCATGCGTTTCCGAACAAAAAGGAATTAAAACTTATGTCATAAAGTTGCCCCTATGGATTTGAGAACAGCCTTAATACGATATTTTTTCTTGAACCCCCTTTTTTTGTGTAAGAGTTGGTTTTATCAAAATCTTGCCAATATAAAAGTTGTAGATAATATTAAGAAGATTTATAATAAATTTAAGCGGATTTGATATCTTGTGAATTGACGAAGTTGTGATTTTTTTTTTCTTTTTAACCCTCTCCCTTTTTTCTGTAAGAGTTGGTACTATCAAAAACTTGTCAATATAAAAGTTGAAGGTAAGATTAAGAGGATTTATAATAAATTTAAGTGGATTTTATATCTTGTGAATTGATGAAGTTGTGAATTTTTTTCGTCTTAAATCTCTATTTTTATTGCCCCTTGAGCCCATTTTTAATGATATCAAAAACCTGTTATACATAATTTTTTGGACCTTTTCCTAGAAGTAATAATAACTTTAAACTGATTTGATTTCTGTTTTCAAAAAATCCTTCCCTATTTCCACCCCCTTGGGTCGATTTTGCCCATTAACGAGCTTTACCGAGATTTTCTGCCCCTTGATTGTATGGTATGGCCTTGATCAGTTTGGAAGAGGTTTGTGCAGAATTATGGAAGTTATCGTGTCCATAAAAAAGTGATATATATGGATAGATAGTTAGATAAAGTTTTGAACTGGGGGTGGTTTGGTGTTCTATGATTTCATGATCGGCGTAGATCTGCAAAAATGTTGGAAAAATGTAATATGTAGTATTTCTTATTACGAAATCTACCTAAAAATGTATTACCCTGATTTTATTCCTCTAAATATCTACATTATTCTGCTTAATACTGGATATCGTCCGAAATTCGTTAGATCCCTAGCTGAGGCTGGATACATTCTACGACTACAAATGCAAACTTTATTAACAAGAATGAAAAAAATAATATTAAATAAGAACCAATTTTATTAATATAAAGGAGAACCTAGCTTCAAATTTAAAGAAAAATTCTATATGCTTACCATATATATCTAATTCGATAAATGCTTTTCTTAAATTTTGAATATCAAATTAAATTAGAATTATTTGAAAAAAACATTTTTAATTTTCTCAACATATATTTTTTAACTTTAGAGTATTATTGATTACAAAGAAACCGTTATAGAAAAATTAAGTTAATACAAATAGAGGAATGAGGGTGAAACGTAAAAAGTTCTCAATAAACTTGAAAATTGGTGAAACAATTAAAATTATATATCACGTTTAAAACAAAATGTTATTAGCCTCCGGTACGGTATGCCATTTCTATCTCCCAGCTTATTTTGTGTCCAAAAATAACGTTATCTTACAGAGGCTAGCCGTAAAAGAAAGCATTACGATTAAATACTGTTTAGCAATTTTTTAAACTTCTAAGCATCGCACATTTTCAATTTTTATACCGTCGTATTGGAGAAAAAAAGTTCTTTTAAATGTATTTTGTTTAAAAACTGTATCTCCATTTATTTTTGAAATATTAATTTTTTTGTAGTTTTTAGAGCCATTTGCTTAATATTGGCAACGAAAGAACTCGATTTCTGTAGAAAGTAAAGGAAGAATAGTTTTAAAATAGCAATTATATATTTTTGTTGCCATTTTCTCGCAACAACCGAAAGAAAATGTAATTAAAATACTTGCTATTTTGAAAAAAATATATAAACGAATGATTTCTGTTAAAACAATGGAGCTATTATATACTATATTTAATTGTAAGTATCTATGAATCATTAGATCGCCGTTTTTTTTTTTTTTTTTTTTTTTGTTGTTGTTGTTTTTTATTTTCTTGAATGACGGAATATTTTTTTGCATTTGTGCATAATTTCGCGATAGTGATGTGCTATGCATGCTTTACTGTAGATGTTTAAGAGTAGATCGTAAATGTGGAATTCTTAAGCGGATGAGAATGACGTCATTTTACATAAAATAAAACGTGTGCTTTAAGTCTTAAAATTGAAATATGTTTTGTACTGCAGTAGAGTCCCTCTTAACCGAGTTATTTTCTTCTAATGGACTGGTGGCTTCTTTTATTATGAAACAGCCATTATAAATGAAGTGTTAGGGGAAGATGAAAAAACAGTCGTCAAAAAAAAAATTATAGCCATTTTCCCCCCATTCCGACCAGAAAATCAGAGTTCAAACTTTTTACGGCTGCTCTTTCATCTTCACCTAACACTTCATTTATAATGGCTGTTTCATAATAATAGAAGCCATCAGTCCATCAGAAGAAAATGAAGTAATGGAAATGCCGGGGGCGACACTAAATTCTGAAAAAGCAAAATTCCTGTTCTCTAGTTTAATATTATTCTATTAAATTTTCAGTTCATTTGTAAACGTAGGTGTATATGATCCAGCAATGGCATTCATTATACAAATAATAGTTTCTCCAAAATAATTTTTTACATTCCGTTTTTAAATGTTTAAATTTCTTAATTAAATCAGAAAGAGAAACAGTCCTAATTTTTTTTTTAATCATTAACAGTGTTGAATTCATGGGGTGACCCGGGGGAGACATTCTCCCCAGAGAATAAATGTCCCCATGGAAGATTTGAGATTTTGTGTTTTCAATGGTCAAAAAGTGCAAATTCCACCCCCACCCCGGAGCCACAGAAATCCCTCACGGAGTAAAGTGTCTAAATTCAACTTGATCAATAAGAGAAAATTAGGAATAATCCAGTTTAATGCCATAATATGCTTTATTTGTATAAAATAGACTTATTAGCACGGCTAAATTGGTATCAAATAATAGCTCTTTTTTGTTAGTAACCGAAGAAAATGAAATGAATAAAGAAAAGACCAAACATGATGATTGATTTCTCCTTTCAACTGTTGCTTCATGCTTCCGCCAAATACGCATATGTCGGCGCAACACTGTCTGGAATAAATAATGTTAGGGCGGAATAAAAATAAACAGCTCTTAAATTTACGATTATCTAGTCAAAAATACATAACAAAATAAATAAATTACTGATAAAAGGAAGTTAGATATAAAGGATTTTATTTTAATGTTTTTATGCATAAAAATGTCTCCATGAATATTTTAGAAAGTTTTGGAAAGTTGAGCGTTTTTCTTAGAACTTCTTAATATTTATTATCAATAAAGTTTATGTGATTTTATTACCTAATTATAGTTACTAGAACTGGTCTTTCTAAATTTCTCGTTTATTATAGCACAAATTCTCCATACATTGAATCACCTATATAAAAATTATTATTGACATATTGCATATTGGATATCATTTTTTTTTTATATTTATTTATACAAATTTCTTACTTCTTTTCTAAGCAGGCAGAGGGGGAAGGTTAAGGTTTTTAAAAAGATATTTTGTTCGTTTTATGAAAGTAAAAAGAATAAAATAGTCATTATGTGACTAAATAAAAAAAAATATTTTAAGATAAAAGATTATTAAAGATTTTTATTTCAGCTACATCTGAACACAATCAGAAAAGATTTTTTTTTTTTTACTACTTTTCTCGTTATTGTAAATGAACAGTTAGATTCATTATTGAATCTCATTTTGGTTTTGCCTCAATAACTTTTTTAATAAAGTGTTTGTTAAAAAAAACAAAATGTGTATGTTGTTAGCAATGATGTGCTATTTGGGCGTGTAAGGGAAAGTCGTCGTCCCCTCTTAAGGAATTGAGATTCTAGCGGCCATAACAAGTCAGTTAAAAAAAAATAATTTTCTTTTATATTATTTTTTAAAGAATGAGTTTATAAAATGTATTAAAAGAGGTCACTAATTAAAAAAAAAAAAACGAGTGTTTTAAGCATTCAAACTTTTTAATGAGTAAAATATACCTCTTTTCAAAGGTATTTGAAAAATTAAAAGATAAGTATACTATATAATATCGGAGGGTGTGTGTGTGGGGGGGGGGGGGGGGGGTGCATAAAGACCGTATTGTGTTACTAAAAATAAAAAAAATAGGCAACCGTTTTCTAAAGGATAAAATCGGTGTTAAATCGTGATTTAAAACTACATCGCGATGTTAAATGGATGATAAATCGATTTAAGAAATTTCTACATCGCCCAGTGCTACAATCTGCACATTATGTTTCATACATAAGATCTTGATACTTTCATCAATAAATAATTTACTTAATTTATGTTTCTTCTAATTTTATCTCAGGGTATTAAGATCAGATACCATGTTATTTTTATATTTTATTATATAGTGTATACAAATTGTATTTATTGTAAGTTACTAGCAAAATTGAACACTTTTTGAGCAAACAATGATGGTATAAATGTTTCAGATTTATAGTGAATTCTTGTTAAGTATGTTTTTTCCTTTTTTAATCTTTTACAAATTCTTTATTCGTGTGTGTTAGAGTTACACTCAAGATTGCATCCGGGCGCAAATGTTATTAATTTCACGGAGACAATGTTTCCTATTCTGTTAATGTATATAATGATTTTTTTTTTTTAATTATGACACTCATGGTGTTTTTTATACAAAATGTTAGGGCATTACGTTTAAGATTTGTTGATATTGACAAATATAATTTTTTGTATAAAGTACCTATAAATTTCGATTACTTATATAGGCTGGCAAATAATCTACTGCCAGGTTTTAGAACGCAATTGCACATGCTTAAAAATTTTGCTTTTTCTTTTCTTTTTTAGAGTAAAACTTAAAACATATTTTCAAACTATCTTAAATTTAGAAAACAATATTCTCATATACAATAAAAGTATTATTTCAAAACTTTCCAGGAGTCCAATTGATCAATGTCACTTTAAAATATAAAATTAATTTAAGTCTGTTCTGTGGCCGCATTGAAAAATAATGTTTCCGCGAAGTGTCCATGCCATAAATCAGAAGGAGCTAGGAGCTGTGCTACATATCTGCGATAGTATACCAATAGTAAAGCATTTCATAATTAATAGCTTCGTTTTTAGGGAAAACAACCAAAATCTAAACTGAGGAAAAGTATTCAGATTTTTTTTAAGTGCCTGCGCAACAACCAGAAGGTAAGTAAACCCCAGGTCATCGTGTTTCTTTGAACAAAGAATCGTGATGGCTCAGGTAAATCGCGAGAATGCAGGATTGTAGAGGATATTTCGCAATGTCTCTAATCCTTACATAAACATTTAAACATCTACAAGATAGTGCCCTGTATAGATTTCTGTATTGCATAAGTGATTCCTATTTCTTTAAGGCGATAGATGGTGCTGTCAGTCTAACCTATTCAATGAAGTGAAAGAATTTTTAGTTTATAATTTACAACCAATTATGCTTGCCTTTTATCAGAAATTTACCTAAAAATGCCGGGTAGAGAATTTATTTTTACTTACTATGGCCTCTTTTTAACACTTTCCAACAAAGTTGAAAAGTGTTTATGCATTCGGTTTGTCTGTCCGTCTGGCCGTCTGGCCGTCTGTACGCGCTCTAACTCCCGTAAATATACTCAGATCGTTTTGAAATTTTTGGATGTTAGTGACCTCTACCATAGCACAAACCCTATTGCAAATGAAGTTTGTAGCATGTTTAGTTCATTTACAGGGGCAGTCAAAAGTTTTCCGTTACATTACGGCCTATGGGAAAAAATCGTTTAAAAGGATTTTTAATGATGTTACATGCTTTCAAACATAATAAATTTGATATGCAGTTATCAAGTGCACTAAAATATGCATTCCGTAGTATATGCGCTACAAAGAATACATATTATTCATTTACTGGACCACACAAAATAATTCCGTTACATAATGATATACGAGTGGAGGGAGTTTTTTCCGGCGTATTTTAATTATGTTAAATTATTTCATGTATAATGGAATTGATATACGTCGCTGAGGTTTACTATAACTTATTTCATGTATAATACGAAGCGCATAGCATTTACAGGGACACACAAAATTCAGATACTATATTGTATCCGAAGTATTGTACGGTAGCAATGATTGCTGGAAATGCATTTTTAATTATGTTATGCGCTTTTATGTTTCACTATATTTATGCATTGTATATGATGTGTATAAATGCTGTAATTCATATACAGGGCTACACAAAATAATTCGTAATGGTTACTGGGTATGATTGTAAATTGCTTAAAGGTGGTTTTTAAATGAGTTATTCATTTTTACGCTGAACTGCATTTTGTTTACTAAGAAATGTTTGTAGATAAAATTATAAAACATAGATAAAATTATATACAGGGTCACGCAAAGAATTGGATACATGGCCGTCTATAAATGATAACTTCTGAAAATGTGATTCCAGTAGTTTTAAGAGTGTTTTACTTTGAATTAAACTTTAGCTAAATAGTGGCGTGTAATAAAGGTACTAGGTTAACTACAGGGTTGTACAAAAGTATACGAGTATGTTTCCATCTATTAGTATAAATTGCTGAAAGAGCAATGTCAACCTGTTATTCGTTTTCTTGCTAAACTAAATTTCCCCATTATATAGCATATATATCAACCTACAGATCAAATACAGAGCTGTTCAAAAGAATTGGAATACATATTTGATATGGATGGTAACTGCTGAAATTAGTTTTTCAAATGTTCGATGCGTTTTCTAAAATGTTTACTTAGTTCTTTTATATAACATTATTTCCCTAAATAACGAAGTTTTGTTAAAGTATACAGGAAGCGTTGGAAAGTGTTTCATAATCTATGCTTAACGCATGATTTTTCTTACCTGTTTTTTTTTTTTTTTTTTTTTTTTTTAATAACAATATTTATTTTCATTCTTCTTTTTTTTTAAAACAACATGAAGATTAAAAGCTGCCATGAATTTTACTTTTATCTGCCTTATTCTCTAAAAACCTAAATTTGAAACTTGATGGAGCTAACGATTTATAATATATATTTTTTATTACTTGAATTTTATTTTACATTTTTATACATTTTTAAAATATTAAACCTGGATATCAAGGTAATCTCTTTTATGGCTCTTATACGAAATTTTTCTTTCTTTCCGTATTATTTTTTACGGAAAATAATGACAAACTTTTCTTTCTGACACACATATATATTCTTGATAATGGTCAGAAAATATAACGAAAATTGTACATCAGCTCAATTTATCTAATTGATAATTGCATGCAAAATATTTTAAATATAAAATCATTATTTTTTCAAAATATTATTAAGTGTTAAATTTAATTTAATTATAAAGCATTCAAATAATAATAAAAAAAAATAAAAATCCTATAACTTCTCTATACCTATAACTAAAATTATAACTAAAAGTATAATTCTCTAATCCTATAACTTGGGAACATTAAAGAGAATGTTATTTATTAGGCGCAAAAGTTGTAATACATGAGAGGTGTCGGCAAAAGTTAGAAAAGTTCCCAGGGAGGGTGTACAAAGTGAGAGGAGAGATACCGGAAATGCATAACATGAATAAGTGGCCACAGGCCTCTCCAACTACATGTTCCATGAGGGTTGTCGTCTAAACTTAGAAAGGAGCTCCACATCATGCAAAGTGGAGCGAGAAGCGTGCGAAGAGCACAGCATGAATAAGTGTTCACAGGCCGATCCAATGACATGTCACATGAGGGTTGTCGGCAAAATATTGAAAATTGCCTCCCACGGAGACATGTTGATTGGTGGATCGCGCAAGGTGCCTAATATGAAACAGTGGTCGCAGGTCTTTAAAACGATATATCGCGTAAAGGGTTTCGGTAAAATTTACAAAATTGTTCCCCGGGGTGCAATTTGGAGGGAGGGACACCGCATGTGCGTAACATGATTAAGTTATCACAGGTCTTTCAAATGATGTGTTACATGCGGTGTGTTGGCAAAATTTAGAAAATTGCCCCGGCGGGGCAGAGTGGGGGATGGGAGGGAGGTGTATAATATGACATAGCGGTCACAGTGCTTTCCAGTGATATATCACACATGGATGCCGGCGAAAAATTACAAAAAGGCCCTCCACCGGGAAGGCACCTATCGCGTCCACCGTTATACCCCCCCCCCCTCCCCAATTTGAAGTTTTCATATATTATAAATAATATTTATCGGAGAACTACGTAAAAGAATTCCGATCTAAAATGGTGAAAACGCTATGATTTCAAAAAAGTTGAAAAAGGGCCCCATTTGGGATGGCAACTTGGCTGGAGGAACGTGGGAGGTGTATAATATCGAATAGGGGGTCACAGGGCTTTCCATTGATGTATCACATGAGGGGTGTCCACAAAGTTAGAAAAGAGTCCCCCGGGGAGGCAACTATCTCGCCCACTGTTATACACCCTCCCCCTCTTTGAAGCTTTTATATATTATAAATAACATTTATCGGAGGGCAACGTAAAAGAATTCTGATCTAAAATTATGAAAACGTTACGATTTCAAAAAAGTTGTAAAGGGCCCCCTTTGGGGTGGCAAATTGGCGGGAGGGACGTGGGAGGTGTATAATATGAAATAGTGGTCACAGTGCTTTCCACTGATATATCACATGAGGGGTTTCGGCAAAAGTTAGAAAAGTGCCCCCGGGGAGGCAACTATCGCGCCCCCCAGAATACACCCTCCCCCCTCTTTGAAATTTTTATAGATTATAAATAATATTTAACGGAGGACTACGTAAAATTTCTGATCTAAAATGCTGAAAATGCTACGATTTCAAAAAAGTTCAAAAAGTGCCCCTGCCTGGGGTGGCAAAGGGAGGGGAGGAACGTGGGAGGTGTCCAATATGAAATAGTAATCACAGTGCTTTCCATTGATATATCACATTAGGGGTGTCGGCAAAAGTCAGGGAAGTGCCCCCCCCCCCCCCCGGGGAGGCAACTATCGCGGCCCCCGGAATACACCCTTCCTCTCTTTGAAATTTTTATATATTACAAATAATATGTATTGGAGTGCTATGTAAAAAAATTCTGATAAAAAAGGCTGAACATGCTACGATTACAAAAAATTTCAAAAAGTACCCCACTAGGGTGGAAAGGTGGGGGGGGGACGTGAGAGGTGTATAATATGAAATAGTTATCACGGTGCTTTCCATTGATATATCACATGAGTGGTGTCGGCAAAAGTCAGAAAAGTGCCCCCCGGGGAGGAAACTATATCGCCCCCCGGAAAACACCTCCCGCCCTTTTTGAAATTTTTATATATTATAAATAATATTTATTGGAGGGTTACGTAAAAAAAATCTGATCTAAAATATGAAAACGCTGCGATTTTAAAAAAGTTTTAAAAGTGCCCCCTTGGGGTGGAAAAGTGGCAGGAGGGACGTGGGAAGTGTATAATATGAAAAAGTGATCACAGTGCTTTATCACATTGATATATCTCATGTGGGGTGTCGGCAAAAGTTAGAAAAGTGCCCCTCCAGGGAGTCGCGCCCCTCAGAATAGTCCCTCCCTTTCTTTGATTTTTTTATATATTAAAAACATTATCTATCAGAGGGTTACATAAAAAAAATTCCGATCTAAAATGATGAAAACGCTACGATTTCAAAAAAGTTCAAAAAAGCGCTCCCCCTTGGGGTGGCAAAGCAGTGTGAGGTGGGTGGAACTTGGGAGGTATATAATATGAAATAGTGGCTATAGTGCTTTTGAATGATATATCACATGAGGGATGTCTGCAAAAGTTGGAAAAGCACCACCGGTGCCCCTCTGCAATAACTCCCCACTCTTTGGAATTTTATATATTATAAATAATATTTATAGTAGGGCTCAGTAAAAAAATCTAATCTAAAATGATGAAAACGCTACGATTTCAAAAAGTTCGAAAAGTGCCCCCTGGGGAGCTAAATTGAGGGGAGGGGAGAAGAAAGAGTTATAACATGAAAAAGTGGTCTTTTCGGTGATATATCACATAACTGGTCCGAAAAAAGTTTGAAAATTGCCCCCTGTGGGTCCACTCTTTCGCCACCTGAATACACTCTTAATTCATGCATCCCCTCTTTTAAATTCTTATATTAAAAAATAATATTTTTCGGAGTTATCCGTCAAAAAACCCCATTTCAAACAATATTTATTGTAGAAAATGTTACTTTTTTAAAAATTTGTTTGTTATACCTAATTATAACCTAACCGTAATAGTAACCTAAGTATAACCTACCCTAACCTAACTATAACGTAACTGTAACCTATCCGTAATGTAACCGTAACATAACCATAACTTAATTGTAACGTAATTGTAACCTAAACGTAACCTAATTGTTACCTAAACGTAATCTGTGACCTAACTTAACCTAAGTGTCGGCTAAATGTCCTGTCGGCAAATTATCCTGTCGGCTAATCGTCTTGTCGGCTAAACGTTCTATCGGCTAATTGTCGGCAATTTGACCTGTCGGCTAAACGTACTGTCGGCTAATTGTCCTGTCGGCTAATTGTCCATGTCGACTAATTGTCCGTTCGGCTAACTGTCGCTGTCGGCTAATTGTCTTGTCAACTAAATGTACGTGTCAGCTAAATGTACTTGTCGGCTAAACGTCCTGTCGGCTAATTGCTGTCTGCTAAATGTCTTGACGGCTATTTAGTTGTCTGCTAAATGACATAGACCCGAATAAGCTGGTATATCAAATTTGAAGCAAATCGAATAATTCTGCATGAAAAACCCATTTATCTAAATTAATGGGGGAGACTAACCTCCGTCCCCCCTTCATACTTAACCAATAAGCCTCTAAATCTAATCAAGGCAGCTCCTTAACATATTAAACCGGTATACCAAATTTGGAGCAAATCTAATAATTCTGCATGAAAAACCCATTTATCTAAATTAAAGAGTGGGGTTGGCCCCTTTTCCTCCTTTATTCTTAACAAATGAACCTCCAAATCTAATCAATGCAGCTCCTTAACATGATAAACTGATATAGCAAATTTGGAGCAAATCGAATAACTCTCCCTCAAAAACCCATTTATCTGAATTAAGGGGGGGGGGGGGTAACTCCCCTATCCCCCTTTATTCTTAACTAATGAACCTCCAAATCTAATCAATGCAGCTCCTTAACATGATAAACCGATATAGCAAATTCGGAGCAAATCGAATAAATCTGCATGAAAAACCCATTTATCTAAATTAAGGGGTGGGGGGGACTAGCTCGCCTATCCCCCTTTATTCTTAACTAATGAACCTCCAAATCTAATCAAGGCAGCTCCTTAACCTAGTAAACCGGTACACCAAATTTGGAGCAAATGGAATAATTCTGCATGAAAAACCCATTTCTCTAAATTAATAGGGGGTAGCTCCCTTTCCCCCCTTTATTTTTAACTAATGAACCTCCAAATCTAATCAAGGCAGCTCTTTAACATGATAAACCGGTATAGCAAATTTGGAGCAAATCGAATAAGTCTGCATGAAAAACCCATTTATCTAAATTAAGGGGGGGGAGCTCCCCTATCCCCCCTTTATTCTTAACTAATGAACCTCCAAATCTAATCAGGGAAGCTCCTTAACATAATAAACCGGTATACCGAATTTAAAGCAAATCGAATAATTTTGAATGAAAAAAACATTTATCTAAATTAAAGGGAGGGACTAGCCCCCTTTATCTTTAACCAATGAACCCCCAAAGTAACCAGGGAAGCACCTTTCCAGAATGAACCTAGGAAAAAAAATTGAAGCAAATCGGATGTTTCTATCAAGAGTTACCTCGTTACGTGAATACGTACGTACATACTTACATATATACAGAACGGCGGTAACATCAGCTCTCTGACTTTGATAGCCTGTGAGCTAAAAAAGTTGAATTATGATTGTGACGAGTTATTGAGGTTGACATTGTTGGTATATCACCGACCCATATCAATGTGTCTTCTAAATTCTTTCGGCAATATGTATGTTTCGGATAAATATCATGTCGGCTATTTGACCTGTCTGCTAGTTGTCCTGTCGGCTAATTGTCATGTCTGCTAATTGTCCTGTCGGCTATTTGACCTGTCTGCTAATTGTCCTGTCAGGTAATTGTCAGGTCGGCTATTTGACCTGTCGGCTATATGAACTGTCGGTTGTCCTGTCGGCTAATTGTCATGTCGACTATTTGGCCTGTCGGCTAATTGTCATGTCGACTATTTGGCCTGTCGGCTAATTGTCATGTCGACTATTTGACCTGTCGGCTAATTGTCATGTCGACTAAATGTCTTGTCGGCTAAATATCATGTCGGCTAAATGTCTTGTCGGCTAAACGTCCTGTCGGCTATTTGACTTGTCGGCTAAATGTACTTGTCGGCTAAACGTCCTGTCGGCTAATTGGTGTCTGCTAAATGTCTTGTCGATTATTTGGTTTTCGGCTAAATGACATAGACCCCGTAACCTAACGGTAACTTATCCATAATCTAACTTTAACCTATCTGTAACGGAAATGGAACATAACCGTAACCTAACTATAACCTAATTGTAACCTAACCGTAACGTAACCGTAACCTACGTATAACCTAACCATAACCTAACTGTAACATAACTGTAACCTAACAGTAATCTATCTGTAAAATAAACGTAACATGACGGTACGCTAACTGTAACCTAATTATAAACTAACCGTATCCTAACTGTGATGTAACTATAACCTAACTGTAACCTAAATGTAACATAACCGTAACCTAACTTTAGCCTGGCGGTAACCTAACCGTAACCTAATTATAATCTATCCGTAACCAACTGTAACCTATCCGGAACCTAACCGTAATCTAACTGTAACCTATCCGTAATCCTATTTGTAACCAAATTGTAACGTAACTGTATCCTATCCGTAACCTAATCGTAGCAGAAACGTAATCTAACTGTAACCTATCCGTAACTTAACCGTAATCTAACTGTAACCTAACCGTAACGTAACTGTAACCTACTTATAACCTAACCATAACCTAACTTTAACATAACTGTAACCTAACAGTAATCTATCTGTAAAATAAACGTAACATGACGGTACGCTAACCGTAACCTAATTATAACCTAACCGTATCCTAACTGTGATGTAACTATAACCTAACTGTAACTTAACCGTAACCTAATTGTAATCCATCCGTAACCTACTGTAACCTATCCGGAACCTAACCGTAATCTAACTGTAACCTATCCGTAATCCTATTTGTGACCAAACTGTAACGTAACTGTATCCTATCCGTAACCTAATCGTAGCAGAAACGTAATCTAACTGTAACCTATCCGTAACTTAACCGTAATCTAACTGTAACCTATTCGTAAAATAACCTTAACATATCTGTAACTTAAACGTAACCTAATTGTTACCTAAAAGTAACATAACTGTGACGTAACCGTAATCTAACTGTAACCTAAGTTTAACGCAACAGTAAACTAATTATAATCTATCCGTAACCTAAAAGTATCCTAACCATAACCTAACTAGGCTAATCGTCCTCTCAACTAAATATCCTGTCGTCTAATTTTTCTTGTCGGCTAATTGTGCTGTCGGCTAAATGTCCTGTCGGCTAATTGTCTTGTCGGCTAATTGTCCTGTCGGCTAATTGTCTTGTAGGCTAAATGTCCTGTCGGCTAAATGTCCTGTCGACTAATTGTCCTGTCGGCTAATTGTCTTGTCGGCTAAATGTCCTGTCGGCTAATTGTCTTGTCGGCTAAATGTCCTGTCGGCTAATTGTCCTGTCGGCTAAATGTCCTGTCGGCTAAATGTCTTGTCGGCTAATTGTCTTGTCGACTTATTGTCCTGTCGGCTAATTGTCCTGTCGGCTAAATGTCTTGTCGGCTAATTGTCAAGTTCGGCCAATTGCCTGTCGTCCAATTGTCTGTCTGCTAAATGTCCGTTTCGGCTAATTGTCCTGTATGCTATACGTACGTTTCGGCTACTTGTCCTGTCGGCTAAATGTACTTGTCGGTTACATGTCCTGTCTGCTAAATGTACGTGTCGACTAAATGTACTTGTCGGCTAAACGTCCTGTCGCCTAAGTGCTGTCTGCTAAATGTCTTGTCGGTTATTTGGTTTTCGGCTAATCGTCTGCGATGTATTGCACTCTACAAATCCCAGAAAATTTCATAAATATTCTCATTCGGTAGCAAAATTTTTATAGCCGATGTTTTATTAATTTATGAAGTTTAACGTATTAAACATTCGTTACAATAATCTTTTAAAATTTACGCATTTTCACTTTCGTACAGGTAAAATAAAAATATTATTTTTAATGTAAATAACGTACAATCAATTCAGTAATATTTATAATATTAACGTATAAGAAATAATAATAAAATTACAGATGGGAAGAAATTCATTTCGGCAGATTTTTAGAATTATATAAATCTAACAGCTAAAACTAAATAGAGATACTGGCATGACACTCAATAAAGTTTTATTCGATATGAATAAACTACACAATACCTGAATTTGATTTTTTACAATTTAATCTCATAAACTTACATATTTACGTTATTAACAGAATTTCCTAGGGTTTTTCTTTTATATTATTACTCTAATTAGCATTTTGTAAATTAAAGACAACCAATACAAGTACGGTAAAAAAAAAAAAGCAGCTAAATAAATAAAGCAAGCATGAATAGAATATCGTCTGACACCTGCTTCGTTTTAGGAAAGAATAGATATTCAAGACATAGAAGGTAAACATATTTCTTCAACATAGGTAAATTTCGGAGGCTTGTTAATTCCTCCCCCTTGTCGGTAGTGACGCTAGTACTGTTACCATTGCAGATTTTGCCGCGAATGTCCCATCTCGGAGCCTTATATGTGTAGAAGGAACCGAAAAAGCATAGATTAAGGACCAAGATGGGACATTTACGGCAAAATCTGTAATGGCAACAGTACTAGCGTCACTATCGGCAAGGGGGAAGAACTAATAAACCTCCGAAATTTACCTATGTTGAAGAAATATGTTTATCCTCTATGGTTTGAATATCTATTCGTTCCTAAAACGAAGCAGGTGTCAGACGATATTCTATTCATGCTTGCTTTATTTATTTAGCTGCTTTTTTTTTTTTTTTTTTTTTTTTTTTTTTTTTTTTTTTTACCGTACTTGTATTGTTCATTTTTAACTTACAAAATGATAATTAGACTAATAATATAAAAGAAAGCCGCCAGAAAATTCTGTTAAGAATGCAAATATGTAAGTTTATAAGATTAAATTGTAAAAAATCAAATTCAGGTATTGTGTCAATTTATTCATATCGAATAAAATTTTATTGAGTGTAATGTCAGTACCTCTATTTATTTTTAACTTTTAGATTTATGCAATTCTAAAAATTTGTCGAAAGGCATTTTTCCCTATCTGTAATATTATTATTATTATTTCTTATATGTTAATATTATAAACATTATTGAATTGATTGTATGTTATTTACATTAAAAACAATATTTTTATTTTATCTGTAAGGAAGTGAAGATGCATAAATTTTAAAAGATTATTGTAACGATTGTTTAATACGTTACACTTCATAAATTTATAAAACACGGGCTATAGAAATTTTCCTGCCAAAGGGGAATAATTATGAAATTTTCTGGGACTTATATAAAATTTTGTTTTTGAAGTCAATTCCTACTTAGGCCATCAAAGAAAAATTTAATATAATCAAGCTAATATGAGTTTTTGTTGCATTAAAATATCTCAATTTGTTGATTTTCTATAAGCAAGTAGATTTACAATGGAACTCTATGGGAATTTGACGAAATATTACAGATATCGCCAAGTTGGCGTCACTTTTGGCGACTCATTTTGGCCGCCAAATTTGGCGATATATCGCCAAGTTGGCGACAAACTTGGCGGTATTTGGCGACAGAACAGTGTCTTCCCCCCCTATGGTAACCCCTTATTGAAAATAATTTCATTGATCTTCAATAACCAATGGCCGCCATTTTGTTTCCCATGCAAAACTAAAATTAATTAATTAAAATTTATTTAATTAATTAATATTTGAAAAAACTTTATTAACATCAATTGTCATCCAGTACAAGTTTTAAAAAATTTATTTCAACCTGATAGGATGAATAATGAGTATTTTATTAACGATTGAAAATTTGTACAAGATAAATATATAAATAAATATAGGGAGAGTGTGAGCTAATAGTAGGAATTGAAAAAAAAAAAAAACATATATCCGTGCATGAACATAGAATAGATATTAGATATATCATAGCAAACGCGGTAGCGTTAAGCTATAATATGATTAAGAAATAGAAAATGCAAACGACTTTCTTAAATTTCTGGCGAACCAGTTGACATACGACGATGATTTTTCTTTTAAAAGATAGAACTCGACGAGACGAATAAACTGATAGCATTAAAAAAAAAAAAAAATTACTGTAGCTTTCAGTAGTTTTTTATTCAACCTTAAACGAAAAAATGAAGACACAAAATTCAACAAAGTGTAGCTAACGTTCCAGTGGGTGGATTAACTTCGTTTTTGTTTTATTTTGATCCTCTTGTTCAAACTTAAAATAGATTTTTTTTAAATCTTTGTATGTTTGACGGTCGCTGAGAAAATCGAATTTTTCTTTTATAATGTCTCCATAAAATTATAGCAATCTCTCCTTTTCATTTTTTAATTTTCTGATTCAATAATTTCTTTCGTGTTGCCACTCCCTAAAAAGCAATACAATAATTAAAAAAAAAGTATAACACGTGTACTTTTGTTGTTATAAGTCAATAAAAATTGAAATTCAACTGATAGATTTTTTAAATTTTGAAATCGACGTCAACCTAAGCAGATAATGCATAATTTTCATAAATATATATATGAACTTTCTTGATTAATATTTTGAACTGGGGTGATAGACACAATGGAGCACTAACGAGTTGATAGGAAAAAAAACAGGGTAAATCCCAAGCTTCTGTTCAGGAGCTAAATGTAAGTTTTTTTTTAATTATTATCATAACATCCTAACTTACACAAGCGAATGGTGAGCAGTAATATAAATACTTCGCATACTAAGCGTACCTTAAAAAATAGCATTCCATCTATTTTAAATAAGGAAGAGATGTCATATATAAGCACCAGAGTACATAACTGGCGCGATAATGGCGTTTTTTTGCCTGATACGGTAACTGAGCTATTGTTGTTTATTTATTAATTATTTTTTATTTACTTTTATTTTTTTTTATTATATAAATTGTTTTGTTCTATAGTTATTAATTAAACTTTTCATTATTTATTGTTATTTCCTTTTTTAAATAATAGAAAGTAATTTAAAAATATATATATGTAACTGCTATTCGAAAAAATATGTAACTGCTATTCGATTTTCGTCAAATTGGCGTCAGAAAAAACCGCGCCAAACCCGTTGTGTATATGACATCTGTGCCTTAAATAATTAGGGTTTCGTTTAACTTTAGGTACTTTTGCTTGAGATATTGTTGAAAATGTACAGCAAAAATATACGGTACTACTTTATTATCCCGTCGACCAATTTCGCCAAACTATTCGCCAAATGATACAAACTGACATAATTTTTATTTTAAATAACGGAAGAATAAATAAATTAGTAAAACATTAATAAAAATACTAATAAAAACTTGGGCACAGATGTCATATACGCTCCGTAATGACGTGATTTTTTCTGACGCCAATTTGGCGAAAACATCGTTAATATAGCCCCTATATCCGGGTTACCATATCAAGCAAAATAACGACACTTTGTCTCCAGTTAAGTGCCCGGTGCGTATATGACATTGGCGTCAAAACATTGCGCCAATATGGGGCGTATATGACATCTGTTCCAAAACTTGAATTAAAAATCACTTGATGACGTAACAAACACGTGTATCGTGTTTAATGTCAAGTGAATGTAACATTTACTACCATCCATTATTGTCATTTAATCTTATAGTTTGGCGGTAATGTTTTGATCGACAGGATAATCAAGTTGTACCAAGTATGGTACAGATGTCATATACGCACCACGTTGGCGCGATATTTTTTCTGCCGATGTACCACAAACAGAAATAAAACCCCTATTACATGAGCTTAAAGATCATAGAATATATTTGAATGACACTAGCCACATGAAGGAAAAATTGTTGTTTGAATCATCCCCAACTGAAATTAATATTCTTATTGGAGCGGATATTGCAGGAAAATTACTTACCGGTAAGATAAGAAAATTAAAATGTGTTTTAGTATGTGTCGAAACTTACTTAGGCTGGACAGTTATGGGGAAAGTTCCTTTGGAAATAGAAAATAAAACTGACAACTCATTTACATTTTCGATGCACGTATCAGATTATAAAATTGCTGAATTGTGGAATCTTGATACTCTGGGAATTTTAGATCCATCCGAAAATGAAACTAAAAAAGAGTTGCAAGAACAAACACTGCAACATTTTCTTTCAACGGTTAAAATGGATAACGAAGGCAGATTTGAAGTCTGTTTACCTTGGATAGAGGGCCATCCCCCACTCCCTAATAATCTAGAGGTCGCTGAAAGAAGATTAAAAAATACAGTAAAAAATTTGAAAGACAAGGGTTTCTTAGAAGATTACGAAGCGGTTTTCAAATCTTGGGAAGAAGAAAAAATTATAGAAATTGTACCTGAAAATGAGTATGATAATTCCTGCCATTATTTACCCCCATCGTGCCGTTATTCGAATGAATTCCACAACAACAAAAATTAGACCAGTATTTGATGGGTCAGCGAAAATTAAGGGGTTTCCGTCAATAAATGATTGTGTAGAAAAGGGGCCTAATTTGCTAGAAACTATTCCTGCAATTATCAACAGATTTCGTGAAAAATGCATCGGTGTAAGTTCTGATATCAAAAAGGCTTTTCTTCAAATAGGACTTAATCCGAAAGATAGAGATTTTTTGAGATTCTTATGGTGGGAACAAGGTAATCCGGAACATTTTAGGATGTATAGACATAGGAGAGTCGTTTTCGGAATTTCCAGTAGTTTCTTCTTATTGAGTGCTAGTTTAACTAAGTTACTAAATGACGTACCTGAACATCTTAGATCAACGGCAGAAAAAATTTCTGAAGCTTGGTATGTTGACAATTTAATTACAAGTGTAAATAATGAAGAAGAGCTGCGAAAACTTAAAAATGATTCTGTTGAAATTTTAGCGAATGCTAAATTTGAATTGCAAGATTGGGCTTATAATTTGCCAATGAAGAACGAAATTGCAGGTAATGACACTTTTTCGGAAATTTCAGTGTCCGAAAATTCAAATAAAAGGAAAACGGTTTCTATTCTTGGCCTCATTTGGGATTTAGAAGAAGATACATTAAGTTGCGACATTAAAGGAATAAATGAATCCGATAACCAATGCATTTCAAAAAAAGTGATCTTATCCGAAGCACACAAAATTTATGATCCAATAGGTTTTACATGTGGTGTGACACTGACTCCGAAACTCTTACTACAAAAGTGTTGGGAGCTAAAGGTTACATGGGATGAAGCTCTCCCCGAAGATGTGCGTAAAAAATTTCTTAAATGGAAAAAAGATTTGTGTCAGTTGACAGAGTTGAAAATTCCCCGGTATATGATGCTTAATCCTAATTCAAATACAGATTTGTCTTATCACGTATTCTGTGATGCTTCCCAAAAGGCATATGCCACATGCATTTATTTAAGATGTAAAAATAAAGCTGAAGAGGAATTTGGCAGAAGAGATAAAGTTTTGAACTACTTTTCCATTATGGTTCGAAAGCGCCTTCAGAAAGAAACTATTGAAGAAGAAGAAGAAGATGGTGAAAAACAAAGCAGCAAAAAGAGAAAAAAGAAGCAGTCTAAGGATTTTACAATTTCTGATATGGATGATTGGGCTAAAGATTCTAGTGAATCAGAAGATGAAGAGCATGATGAAGAAGATTCTTCTCCTAAGTCAGCTAAAAATGGCAAAGAAAAGAAGAAGAAAAAGAAAACACCAGATGATGAAGGTGACTTTGATGACAGAAAAGTGGATTACATGACAGATTCTTCTGAGTCTGAACCAGAACTAGCTGAAGAGAAGACTAACAGAGAATTTAAAGGAGTAGAAGATGAAGAAACTTTGAGGAAGTTATTCAATTCAGATGAGGAAGAAGAAGAAGAGGAAAATCAAGAGAATGAAGAGGATAAAGAACAAGAGAAAAAAGAAGAACAGCAAAAAACCAAGAGCAAGAATAAAGAAGGCAAAGATTCATCTGGTGAATCTTCATCAGACACATCTGATTCTGACTTCGATGATACAAAAATTCATGCTGTTTTCATGCAGAAACAAGCTAAGAAAAATGGTTCAGATAACAGTGCCAGTAGTAGTCGAGCCAATACACCAACTCGTTTGAATGCTGATTCTAAAGATATTAATAAATTATCCAAAAGGAAGTTGTCAGAGACTCCAATGTCTGCATCATTGAAATATGAAGAAATTAATACTATTCTTTGCGATTGTGAAAATGTTGTAAACTCCACACCGTTAACATACATATCTGAAGATCTTGAATTAGAGCCCTTAACCCATGCCATGTTTCTTCGTGAAATTAAAGAAGGTGGTGTTCCTGATCTGGACAATATTGATGCAAGTTATCTTCAAAGAAGATATGAATATCGGATGAAAATTCGTGAAGATTTGAGAAAACGTTTCCGACTAGAATATTTGGGACAGCTGAAAAATTATTGTAAAAAGTCAAACAGGTATCCCGAACTCTCAGTTGGAGATAGTGTTATAATTAATACAAAAGAGAAAAGAATGAATTGGCCTCTAGGAAAAGTCATCCAGTTGTTTCCAGGTAAAGACGGCATAGTACGATTGGCAAAGATACGAACTAAGTTTGGTGAGTTGCTTCGACCAGTACAAAGGTTGTATCTGATGGAAGCGAATTTCCAGGCAAATGACTTTTCTCCGAAAACCATCGAGTCTGCTCACCTTAAAGATTCTCCTGGTTCTGTTAAAAAGGATTCTCCTAGAATGTCTAAATTTGGACGGGTGATACGAACCCCAGAACGGTTGGACCTCCTGAACTTGTCCACGACTGTGGTTGAGTTTGACCTGGCAAAACTCAACGGGGGGAGTATGTCGCGGACAGCTCTCTCTGTATCCCTTTGCAGTAACAGTGACACCTGAAATAAAAACTTTTACGTCTAAGTGAACTGAACCGAACTGAAAAACTTTAGAATAATGTTTTGTTTTTGTGAACGGAGTTGCGCCTCCGTGATGATTCGATTGAAGTTAAAGCATTTTAAATGTTAAAGTCCTATAATCCTGTATATATTTTGTAATATATTTGTATATAGGTATTGAAGATTAACCGAGTGATGTCTTATTTTAGTTGAGTCAGTTGTTAGTAGAATTAAGTGTAAATCAAAATCCGGCAGAACGAACATCGGAAGCAAGCGAGAACTTACCTCTGACAGAAATGGTAAGTAGAAGATTTATGACATTCTTTTTGTCTATTTTGAAAGCTTGTTATCATAATGCCCAATTAGAAGCACTTGTCAAACCCCTTTTTATACTTAAAAACATATTAGCCTTTTTTGGTGCTCGTCAGAGCATTTTTTAATACTAGTAAAATAGAATGTCTATTCTATGTTCATGTATCGGTGTAAGATTCTGTCGAAAACGTAAACATGCAACATTAAAAAGAGAAAGATCACAATAAGGTAGATACTCAATACTAAGCATACTACAAGGATGGGGAGTTTCTTCCCCATTGCCACTAAGGGCGCTACGATCGCATTACCATTACGCTCTATGGGAATGTTCGATCTTGGATGTTAATCTATGCCGAAAAAGATGATCATCACGTGACTTATTGCCACATATCAAAATACCCTACGTTACGAAGCGGCAGATTATTTCGATCCACGGAATAAAAGAGGTGGAGGGGAAACTTAATAGGCATTACTCGCCGAAAACGCAAGTTACATTTTGGTAAATTTGAGGGCGCTACAATCCGCATGTTGGCCATTCTTTTAGCTAAATATCATAAGGTGCGTTTTCACTGGTCTACCCAAGGTCTAACTTACCTAACTTTTTACCTAAACACAAGATTTTAGGTCGTTAGAACGCGATTTTGTAGGTTTGATTCGTGATCAATCCTAAGCACGGCTTACCTAAGCGCAGCCAATTAAAATAGAGCTTTTGATAATAATGGCGGTGTTGTCAATTTACTAAGTGATATTTATGTTTTATATCGTTTTATTTATTTATTTTGTTTTACGTCAAAGAGGAATCTATTTTTTGTGATTGAAGCAAAACGGTAAGTTTTATTGACATGTTGGATAGATATCATCCTTTATTATTATCTTTTAATTTAAAAAATTTTGGGTAATCCATATGGATTCTTTATCTGATTATTTTTAATAATCATTCATATACATACTAGTATTAAAAAATGCTCTGACGAGCACCAAAAAAGGCTAATATGTTTTTAAGTATGAAAAAGGGTTTGACAAGTGCTTCTAATTGAGCATGAAAAAGGACAAGGGTCCCTTCTTGGCTGCAGCTCACTGTCAATGCCAACTTTGAAAAAATCATATTTGCGCTTTTTCCATATAAAATAAATTCGCGGTACTTTAGTAAAACTTTCCGTCGTGCTTTACATGTTAACTGCACTTTTGCAGTGTTGTACTGCGCATGAGTCTGCAGTGCAACTTTGTACAGTGCACTGTGTACCATTATTTCTCTATAAATTATACTACACTGTACATTCCTATTATGCTTTTGATTTTTGAACCTCAGCGCACACTCGCACTGTGCTTTTGTACTTCCGTATTAAAGGTGTATGCGTCTAATGTTCCTTTATAATTTACATGCATTGTTGTACTGCATAGTACATTGTACAGCCACAGCCACTTGCATATAATTTCAACAATCAATGAATGCATTATACTGTTATGCGTGCACATGTGGAATTGTTCCTGTGCAGAGTGCTGCAACAGTCTGCACTGCATTACAAATCAGTTTTCTGTACAGTTCTACACTGTGGGCGTGCTTGGTGGAAGTGTGTGACGGCGGGCATGAGTGTGATACGCTGCAGGAACTAAGGTTTTTGGTACTATGTCGCCTTACATTCATGTTTAATCATGCTGCGTCTTTACTGGCTGTGACTTTATACTACACATTTTTATCGTAACTATGGCTGATTTTTTTTATATGAAAAAAGCGCAAATATGATTTTTTCAAAGTTGGCATTGACAGTGAGCTGCAGCCAAGAAGGGACCCCTTGTCCTTTTTCATGCTCAATTAGAAGCACTTGTCAAACCCTTTTTCATACTTAAAAACATATTAGCCTTTTTTGGTGCTCGTCAGAGCATTTTTTAATACTAGTCATTTAAATTTTTTGATAATTATATATTGAATATAAATAAACCTGAGTTGCTTTTAAATATTCCCAATACTTTTTTCTTATTTCGAACAACTTGGGCTCCCTTAAATATAATTAATATAATTCCTTAAACTTATATTAGTTTTTGTTGCATTAAAATATCTCAATTTGTTGATTCTCTCTAAACAAGTAAACCCTATTGGTTCACAATGGAAGTCTATAGGAATTTGGCGATATATCGCCAAGTTGGTGACACACTTGGTGGTATTTGGCGGCAGAACACAGTCCCACCTATGGTTACCCCCCCCCCCCCTTATAGGTATGGAGATGCATTAAATGCTGTTCTATAACCAATGAGATGCGTTTCATTCGAGCGTTGCCATTAAACAATTAACAAATAATCACGATTTCTGTGACACATGCGATAGCGTAATATATACATATATAGATTATCGTGGAAATCGAAGGTTTAGGAAACATCGTATTGTTTAGCTAGACCGGTTATACTAACATTGTTCTCATGTTTTGCTAAAATTTCTTTTATTGAACAGTAATTCGCTTAAGCTTCTTACTACTGCTATCACTAAGCACTTAGTCATTCTTAGAAGCCATAATGAGAGCTAAAATTAGCGCAAATCTGAGTAAAAGTAAAACAAAAAGTTAATTTTTTATAGTAATAAAGTTACACAAAGCACTCTGATATGCACACCTTCCTACAAACTTGACTAATAACAAGAGTTATGTGAGGGTTGCCAACTGAACTATTCGGATGCTTTGGTCGTGAACCGAGATATTGCACGCCAACCGAGTCAAATTTTGATCACTGAAGTTGGACATAAACCGAACTGGTCGTGGTCATAAACAGAAGCGGTCGTGAACCGAGGTTCCACTTATATTATGACCTATAAGTTTGCAAATATGGCATTATTTACATATTCAATGGCGACAATCATTAAGGATCTTGGCGATTTTGGCGATGAAACTCACCGATTTCAAAGTAACGTTCCGAAGTGTACTTGAACGGCCACAGATGTCATATACGCATCACGTTGGCGCGATTTTTTTCTGACGCCAATGTCATATACGCACCGGGGTATTTAACTGGCGCCAAAGTTTTGTTATTTTGCTTGATATGGTAACCCGGATATTGTTGTTTATTTATTAATAAATTCTTTATTTACTTTTATTTTCTTTTTTAAAATTATATAATTTTTTTTGCTCTATTGTTATTAACTAAATTTTTTAAAATTTATTGTTAATCCCTTTTTAAAAATATATATGTAACTGGTATTCAAAAACGAGGTTTTCGCCAAATTGGCGTCAGAAAAAATATCGTGCCAACGTGGTGCGTATATGACATCTGTACCATACTTGGTACAACTTGATTATCCTGTCGACCAAAAAATTATCGCCAAACTATAAGATTAAATGACAATAATAGATGATAGTAAATGTTACATTCATTTGACATTAAACACGATACACGTGTTTGTTACGTCATCAAGTGATTTTTAATTCAAGTTTTGGCACAGGTGTCATATACATATTGGCGCGATTTTTTTTGACGTCAATGTAATATACGCACCGGTTACTTTACTGGCGCCAAAGTGTCGTTATTTTGCTTGATATGGTAACCCGGATATAGATGATATATTAACGAGATTGGCACAGATGTCATATACGCCCCATATTGTTGCAATTTGTTTCTGACGCCAATGTCATATACGCAACAGGTACTTAACTGACGTCAAAGTGTCGTTATTTTACTTTATATGGTAACCCGGATATTGTTGTTTATGCTGTTGATGTTTTCGCAAATTGGCGTCAGAAAAAAATCGCGCCAATATGGGGCGTATATGACATCTGTGCCCCGAGGTTTTCGCCAAATTGGCGTCGGAAAAAATCGCGCCAATATGGAGCGTATATGACATCTGTGCCCAAGTTTTTATTAGTATTTTTATTGATGTTTTACTAATTTATTTATTCAGTCAGTTTGTATCATTTGGCGAAATTGGTCGGCGGGATAATCAGGTAGTACCGTATATTTTTGGTGTACATTTTCGACAATATCTCAAGCAAAAGTACATAAAGTTAAACGAAACCCTAATTATTTAAGCCACAGATGTCAGATACACAACGGGTTTGGCGCGGGTTTTTTTTCTGACGCCAATTTGACGAAAACCTCGTTTTCGAATAGCAGTTACCTATATATTTTTAAATTACTTTCTATTATTTTAAAAAGGAAATAACAATAAATAATGAAAAGTTTAATTAATAACTATAGAACAAAACAGTTTATATAATTTTAAAAAATAAAATAAAAGTAAATAAAAAAATAATTAATAAATAAACAACAATAGCCCAGTTACCGTATCAGGCAAAATAACGCCATTATCGCCCAGTTATGTACTCTGGTGCGTATATGATATCTCTTCCTTATTTAAAATAGATGGAATGCTATTTTTAAAGGTATGCTTAGTATGTGAAGTATTTATATTACTGCATACATATCGCTTGTGTAAGTCAGGATGTTATGATGATAATTAAAACTTACGGCACAGATATCATATACGACCCATATTGGCGCGATTTTTTTTCTGACGCCAATGTCATATACGCAACGGGTACTTAACTGGCGCCAAAGTGTCGTTATTTTGCTTGATATGGTAACCCGGATGTTGTTGTTTATGCTGTTGATGTTTTCGCCAAATTGGCGTTGGAAAAAAAATCGCGCCAATATGGGGCGTATATGACATCTGTGCCAAACTTACATTTAACTCCTAAGCAGAAGCTTGGGATTTACCCTGTTTTTTTTTTTTCCTATCAACTCGGGAACAGATGTTGTTGGATTCCAATGTAAATAAATCTCTTAACTAAATGAATCCCTAAAAGTTAAGTATTAAAATATCTATAAGCTATTAAAAACTGCCCTCAATAACATTTCTTACTGTTAAAGCGAATATATTTCTAACTTAAATTCAATGACAGAAGAGCCATATATTTCACATTACTTTATTTTTATAAACTTTTTTCTAGAACAAAACAAAACCAACTGTTGCCAGATATTGAAACAATGCAATTACAACCGGTTAAATAATTATGCAGGTGACTGATACATGGATGAAAGATAAAGTTAGTCATTACGTAACATACTCCCACCTTGAGTTGTGGGGAATGCACAACTCAACAATTTAAAATTACAAGTTAAATCTTTTCGGTACCTTAACTGTGGCAAAGAAATGTTGCTTTGCTGCTTCTTTCATACAAATCACGTGAAATAGGAGACATGCCAGATCTTTCTGAATATGGATCTCTCAAAGATGATGAATAGGGATCCGCATGTTTATCTCTCATGGGCGCAATAGATGGACTACGACGATCATAAGGTGAAGGGTATGGTCTCATGCGAGGCGACATTGAACTGTAGCCACGGTCATAAAAATCTCGACTTCCAAAAGGTGGACTGTCATATCTTCGGCCGTAGCCATTAGCATACCCATCACCACCACGGGGTCCACCATAACCACCACGTCCTCTGCTTGAACCTCCTCTAGCTCGTCCTTGTGATCCTGGCTCATGATGAAGCTTGCTTTTTGAAGGCTCAACACTCAAAGAAGATCTTCTGAAGTAATAATTATTCAGAGCTTTTAAGGGATCCTGGGCTTCTTCAGTTTTGATTAACTTTTCAGGAACTTTTGGACATACTAGAGTTTCATGTTTTTTTCTGCATAAAACGCATTTTACTTTTGCTCTACAATTTCGGGCTAGATGGTTTAATTTTAAACACACGAAACAAGTTCCCTTCTTTTGCATAATGTCTTTCTTAACATCATACGACATTGACATTGCCTTGAAACATTTTTCCGATGCATGTCGTTTGTCACAAAAAATACACAGATTTTGTTTAAAATTATTCTTTTTTCTAGTATATTTTCTCATATCAATGTTTAATAAATCTGATACAGTAGATATTTGAGATTCTTCGAATTCATGATTATTGCGTGCAGCTCTGTATCGAAAAGTTTTGTCAAAACTTTTACTTGCCAAAGAAATTCTTTCTTCTGCTTCAACTTCGTCTTGCAGAAATTCTAATAAATTATCTAGATCAGTTTTTGAGCCAATTACAACACCATTCTTTAAATCTGTATCATGATTTTTATCTAGTTCAGATTCCACATCATTGCATCTATTTGACGATCTTCTGTGAGACGTTCTATACCTTTCCCATGCTCTAAGAATATCGTCTGGAAGAGACGATTCAACAAGCGGATATAACATCGCAGCATATTTGTCTCTAATAACTCCAAGAGTTTCTAATGATCGCAATTTCGATTCTAATGAATCATATAATCGTCGCAAAGAATTATGTTTTCCTGGATTTTGCTTCTGCAGTACAAGGCCTAACAAATCTCTAATATAATATTCTATCAAAAGTTCTTCCCGTCCAAAACGAGATTTAAGTTGACTTACAGCTTTGGCATAACTATTACCGCCAGGCGGAAAACTTCTAATCAATTCCTCTGCCACACTGCCTTTTTCCATGGCTTGTGTTAAATACGCAAATTTGTCATGAAAATCTAGGCTAGTATCTTGATCAATTTTTTGAAATTGACCCCAGAATTGCAACCAATTTTCTATTTCACCATTAAAAGTAGGTAACTGTATCTTCGGATAATGAAGCAATACATTCTTATTAATTACCGAAATATCAGATCTCAAATCTTCATTTTTTACAATCAAAAGTTCGTTTAATTTCTGTTGTAATACACGCCAGCGATCGATGTAAACCTCAGATTCATCGATATCTTTGTCTATTGTTTCTTCGTCAGCTTGGTCGCTATACAATATTTCTCTAATTTTATATTCTACATCGGTCATAAATTTCGCTTTCTCTTCTATCATTGTCAATTTCAGAATTTTTTCAGCAGTCGATAAATTATTTTCACTTGCATCAAATTCGTTACACGCTTTAGTGAAAATTCTATGATGCTGTCGTCTAGCTGCTTTCAACGCATCCATATTATTCAACATCAACAATAATTTTTTATTCAACAATAATAATAATTCTCACTTGAGCAGTTCAAATAAAATTCTACTTACAGATTCCAGTCTTGTCAGCGGACGCCATATGTTGGATTCCAATGTAAATAAATCTCTTAACTAAATGAATCCCTAAAAGTTAAGTATTAAAATATCTATAAGCTATTAAAAACTGCCCTCAATAACATTTCTTACTGTTAAAGCGAATATATTTCTAACTTAAATTCAATGACAGAAGAGCCATATATTTCACATTACTTTATTTTTATAAACTTTTTTCTAGAACAAAACAAAACCAACTGTTGCCAGATATTGAAACAATGCAATTACAACCGGTTAAATAATTATGCAGGTGACTGATACATGGATGAAAGATAAAGTTGGTCATTACGTAACAGATGTCATATTCGCCCCATATTGGCGCGATTTTTTTTCGGTTGCCAATTTGGCGAAAACATCAACAGCATAAACAACATAATCCGGGTTACCACATCAAGGAAAATAACGACCCTTTGCGCCAGTTAAGTACCCGTTGCGTATATGACATTGGCGTCAGAAAAAAATCGCGGCAATATGGGGCGAATATGACATCTGTGCCTCAACTCGTTTGTGCTCCATTGTGTCTATTACTCCAGTTCAAAATATTAATCAAGAAAGTTTATATATATATTTATGAAAATTATGCATTATCTGCTTAGGTTGACGTCAGTTTCAAAAATAGAAAAATCTATCAGTTGAATTTCAATTTTTATTGGTTTATAAAAACAGAAGTACACGTGTTATCCTTTTTTTAAAAATTATTGTACTGCTTTTTAGGGAGTGGCAACACGAAAGAAAATATTGAATTAGAAAATTAAAAAATGAAAAGGAGAGATTGCTATAATTTTATGGAGACATTATAAAAAACAAAATCGATTTTCTCAGCGACCGTCAAACATACAAAGATAAAAAAGAAATCTATTTTAAGTTTGAACCAGAGGATCAAAATAAAACAAAAACGAAGTTAATCCACCCACTTTAACGTTAGCTACACTTTGTTGAATTTTGTGTCTTCATTTTTTCGTTTAAGGTTAAATAAAAAACTACTGAAAGCTACAGTAATTTTTTTAATGCTATCAGTTTATTCGTCTCGTCGAGTTCTATCTTTCAAAATAAAAATCACTGTCGTATGTCAACTGGTTCGCCAGAAATTTAAGAAAGTCGTTTGCATTTTCTATTTCTTGATCATATTATAGCTTAACGCTGCCGCGTTTGCTATGAT